>JAASLG010000568.1:0-15353 GCA_013365235.1 Cercospora sesami | reverse complement strand
TGAGGCTGCATTTACCCTAAACACAATCAGAGGTGCCTTCAGAGGCTCAGGCTTGCTACCACTAGATCCACAGGCTGTGTTGTCCAAGCTGACACTCCGTCACAAGACACCAACTCCACCTCCACCTTGTTCATCAGATACTCAAAATACCCCTCAGTATCCAAGGCAGATTGAGAGGCAAACTAGCAAGATCAAGGCTAGGGTTGCTAGTCATCAAAACAGCTCACCAACCTCAATCCTTGAGGCAGTGGACAGGTTGTCAAGAGGGTTCAAAAGGTCACAGGCTGCTATGACGTTACTCCAGGCTGAACATAACCATATGAAGACTATAGTTGAAGAATTACAGTCTCATAGGGCACCAAGGAAGAAAATCAAGCTTACTCTTGGACTTGACACTGATGAATTAGCTGCTAGAGACATGGCTCAGTCACAGGCTCAAATGGTAATGGAGTTAGTTAGTCAGGCTGAGAAACAGCCAAGAGCTAAACCAACCTGCAGCAAGTGTGGTATCCAAGGACACAACTCAAGAGGTTGTCCATTAGATAGAGTGACTTCTGAGCATTCAATTGATCCATCTTTGAGGTAGTTCTGACACCTATAGCATAAGATATCAATAATTAAAGTCATCCACCTCGTAAAGTTGATGCACATGCCTATCTGATTCACATGCTTATCAAACACGTTAGTGGAGAGCAAGGAAACTCGGGCTATAGACGGGAGAACCGGTTGAAGTAAGTTGCATTATAGACCGGGCTCAGCTGTGCGCTGTGTTGCTCATCATTGGGTTACCCACACGTGCCTTGGACGCAGTGTCTTGATCCGCGAGAGAAGACGATGGAGAATGTTCTAAAGCGCTCCGACTTCTCGGACTGTGAAGGACTGATTGATAGTTTGTTGCGCACGTCTGGACTCTACGTCTAAGTGTACATCAATAATCTTCAGCCTTGTCAATCGCGCCATCGCCAGCGACAGTAGCATGCAACAAGTTCCCGCTTTGGACCAACCCGACCTCCAGCGGACGGTCATCCCCATCCTAGCAGACAATGTGCCCCATTCTGCCGTCCTCGAAACTAGTACCAATTTGACATAAACCCACACTAAGGTCTAAATGCGACTCCAGGCTCGCACTGCTCACAGCGACAGCCTCTTGGATGATCCGTATACTGTGCGTGCCTAGCAACTTGCGGCAGTTCGGTCATCCTAGACATCATAACATTGTTGGGATCCCAACGCGGCTTCATGCCCTGGTCGGGATGCTGAGCAAAGCCGAGGCCTGGAGTGTATGGTTGAAAGTCAGAATAGGACGGACGTAGGTGGGTAGGACTCTGTTGTGGCTGTTGGGAAACCATATACTGTCTGCGAGGACTAACGAGCGGCGGAGGATCTCTCCTGATATAAGGCTCATTCCTGGGAGGCGACATTTGATATTGATGTTGCATTTGGTTCTGCATGAGGGTTCGTTGGGCGAATTGCGAGGGCGACAGGATGGGCGGGCCCGTTCTCATTCTCGGGGTGCTGCTGCCTTGAGACCTCGGCGCTGGCAGCGGCACCCAATCTCCATTGGACGTTCCAGCTGCAATTGTTTGCAGCGATGGGGACATTTGTACCTGGCTCGAGGACATGCATTCTCCTCCGCGTCCAGTTTGAGATTGCCCTGTCATCGCCGGGCCTCCGACGAAGCTTGTTCTCCTGCTCTGAAGTGACGCTGATGAACCATCGGAGCTCCTCCGGGTGGGCGTCGCCCCACTGACTGGCGGTCCCATGCGGCCGTTCAAAGCTGAATCTAGAGGCGTAGGAACGCGGCTCGGTGCTGCCATTGGGTTTCCTGTCCGAGGAGACTGTTGAGGTGGCATCATAGCATCCGCATTGTAGCTGTTCCTCCTACTCAGAGCAAAGGGGGGCGGAGGTGCGAGAGTTGCACGCGAAGTTCTCTGCTCGTTCTTGGCTGTAAGTGGTGAGAATTGTGGTCGCCCGCTAGAGCCTTGCACTGACGCCACAGCCTGCTTCACTCGACCTCGGCCCTGCTCCTTGTGTGCGCTGGTATTGGTTGCACCACGTTTACCAGAGGACGAACTGCCAGCTGCTGGCGTTGTCCGGTCTTGTTGACGACTCTTGACTGGTGTTTGAGGAGCAGAACTAGTTATCTGCTCCTGCTGTTCAACGCCAGTACTGCTAGCATGGTCTGCCGCTGCTGACTTTGCAGGCGAATTGAACATACGCTGCACGTTTTCCTCAGTTGCTGACAGCTTGTGAATATAGTGCTCTGGATGCGTTCGGCGGATGTGGTCTTGCATACTACGAGCCCTGAATATTCCGCTTGCAGACTTCACACATGGTTCTCCCTTGCCTCTGTCAAAAAGAGGGCATACAATTGTCTTTTCGCTCGATTCCGTCGCTTTTGGAGGAGTGAAGGTGCTTTTTGCGCTCGATGCAGTCAACTTCGGCGGCGCAGAGCTTGGCTCAGATCCTGACATGCCTAATGGAAAATTGGGATCCCGTTTAGGGGTTACGGCCATGAATGTCAGCGGAGCCTTGCGTGGTCTCTTGGTAGCAGGTTGTGATTCGGCTGCATTCGTTGAAGCCATCTCGAATGCCTCTGCGACAGCTCCGGCGTTGGAAGCCAACTCAGCTGACGGAGCATAAGGGTTGCTTGGGAACAAAGGCGGTGGTGCCAGTTCATGATCAGATTCGCCAGGCGCATCATCTTCATCATTCGGCTCGACTCCCGATGGCGCCCTCGGCTTCTTAGCTGCCGGCGGGCCTCTCTGCTTCGATATGGCAGAAGCCGCCTTCTTTGGGAAAGCGGCGAATATGTCGTTCAGCTCGCCGACGGCTGGGGCCTCGCTCGATGGGGGCGGGACATCGTCAGTGAATGATTTTTCTCGGATAGCGTCAGAAGACATCCGTTTTCGCTTCTTGTTTCCGTTGCCGAGCATTGAATGTTCTTCCTTTGCAAGCTCTGTATCAGCAGGCTTCGACGAAAGCGCACGTTTCTTATTCGCCGGCGCATCTTCAGCCTCTGGTTGTGTGGCATCGCTATCAATTGGCTTTGCGCGCTTTCGTTTCTTGGAGGAGCCCTGCTGTTGCTGGCTCTGACTCTTCGTTGTTCGACCACGTTTAGCCGGCTTTGCATCAGGTTGTGCGTCGGCACTCTGGCCATCCTTGGGCAGAACAACAGAGTTCGTTTCTTCGCCCTCATCCGGGCGTACACGTTTCTTCTTGCCAGTGTTTTTCTCAGTAGCCCCAGCAGATGTCTTGGCTTGGCGCCGCTCACTGGCGCCACGGCGCTTTTTGCTCGGAGCACGCATGTCTTGCCCTTCAGCGCTTTGCTCATCTCTCTGCTCATTAGTGCCGTCCCCCACAGGAACCGCTGAGATTTTCGAGTTGGCTGTTCTCGATGCAAATGCAGCTGATGATGAAGGCTGGTTCGCGGATCTGTCGTTACTCGTAAAGATTCCACTTCGCATCTGGAGCGTGGCAACGGACCTCTCCACGCTAGCTCTGTATGCACCAGTTCGGAAGTCCTCCAGTATTGGACCTCCGCTGTGGTAACCAGCAGGATAGTGATTGTTCGAAAGTTCGTTTTCAGCTTGACGTGGACTCTACCCAGCAGCCAGCAAACAATCGTCCAAAGCACTCATAACGCTGTCGTGATCGTTCTTCGCTACGCCCTTGAACTGGCCGTAATCGAACTCGGCATCTATATCCATGGCATCTGCATTGTCAGGTCCAGAGAGTTTCCTGCGCTTGACCCCGTTTGTGAGGTGTGTCGATACGCCGTTGATGCCACCCTTGGCGGATAAATCCAGCACAGGGTAGTGCTTGAGCATGATCTGCTCTTCCAAGAAGCGATCCTGCTTGAGAAAAGAGTCTGACAAGCCGAGCGCAAGGCGCATGTCTGCCATTCTCAGAGGTGCCCGTTGCGCCTGCATTTGCATCTCAACAGGCAACATGCCTCCTGCATTTCTTTGCAGGACGCCTCGATCGGCGTCGTCTTCCTCCCTTCGAAGCTGACGTTTGAACTTATGCGTCTGCACGCCATCCTTGCCCACCGCATTGCTTCGCGAGTGCCCGAGGAACGCACTGAGCATCTCCTTGATGTAGACTTCACAGGCCTGTTCCACCAGCTCTGCACAACCTTGGAGCATACCTTGCTGCACACCTCCAGTCAAGCCTTGCTCATAGCATATCGGCTCAATTTTATTCTGCAAATCATTCGGAGCCGGAAATTCGAGCTGCTCGCTTGCCAAAGGTTGAGCATATCGCCTCTGAATCTCAATATCAAAGTTGCTCCTGGCAAGACCAGGTGTGGTGGTCTGCGACTCATTCGGTCCTTGTCCTGTGCCTGGGGGTTTCACAGCCAGCTCATTCGCATACTCCAAAACCTGGCGCAGACCATCGTCCTTGGCCGCTTTCGCAGGCTCATCTTTCAATGCTTTGATTCTCTGCCTATCTCTCGGATGTATGTTCATAATCTCTCTCTTCAACCTCTCCTCCGCCTTGTCATTCGCGCCCCCTCCAGCACCCGAGCTCTTGGACGTGCTCGAGGGCTTATCGGTTGCCACAACCCATGGCGCAACCTCTGACGCGGGAGCATCGCGCAATGTGTTCGCATAGATGGCGGTAATCAGCTGGTTGTGCAGCTGCAGTATTGAGGCAGTGGGTCTGCTCAGGTCCGTACTTGCCAGCGGCAGTGTCGTGAGAAGTGGTTGCAGAACCCATGATAGCTCCGCCTGGTTCAAACTGCCGAGTATGAAAGCGGCGATGGTGGCCTTGTAGTCGCTCCATTGATCTCCCAAGGCAGCCTTGAGTTGTGCATATATGGGCTCGACATTTATGCGCTCCACCAATGTTCTCCCGGTCGGTGGGACTGTCGCAGCGCTGATGCCATGTTTGATCGTCGCGGGGGAGGCTTTGGTGAGTGAGGGCGAGATAGTCAAAGTGAGCTCTGCGGGATTCATCGTCGCGGCGGTGCAGCTCGAGTTCGGCTATCGCATGGCTGGGCTGGAATTCGCGATGCGCATGTGATAATGTGCTCCGCGGTGATGCGCGCTAGTGTCGGTGTCGTGCGCGGAGGGATGAATAGAAATGCTTTGTCGCGCGCGCTCGGTCGATGTGTCGGTACAAAGCGCGCGCACCGGAGTTGTTGACCGGTCGATGCAGGCAATGTCGCGCGGGCAGAGTGGTGCCCGAGTTGTTGACTTCGATCTCGACCAGGGCGATGTGGAGGACGCGGAGTGCTCCCGAAAGCGGGAAGGTACGTCAGCGAGCCGAGAGTTATGCCAAGAAAGGACAACCACCGGAACAGTGAACAGTACTGAGCATTCAAATTTCACGCTGGCCGCTGTTCAATTTGCTACCCGCTTTCACAGGCTCGTGCCATAATACATCAGTCTCATGCTAAGGAAAAGATCTGGCGTCGCGCCGTCGGGTCTTCTCGCCAGAAGCCCACCAGTCCCATCTTTTGGTGCACCGACCAAATAACGTCCATGGATACGCGACTCCTCGCTTGGTCATAAGATGCCATAGCTTTTTCAAATTCCGCCCGCTTTGATACTCCCACCATGGGGCTCGTCCTTTCGCTGAAACGCTCAAACAAAAACACAGAGAAATGCAACAAGCATATGCAAATTGGACATGTGAAATCAATGTGTAGCCAAGAGTCACCTCCTGCTCGCACTAATTCAATTCTTCAATCCTGCCGCCATCTCCCTCCTCTTCTTCGGGCCACTCGATCCATTGCCATTTCTCAGAGTGATCCACTGGCACTGTCTTCATGTTGCCATCACTGTCAAGATCCTCCTCGGGATGCACGACCACTTTGCCTCCAATAGCCACACTTTGTAGGCGAGACGATATTGGTAGTTGATACTTGAGTGTCCCTCGGACGATGAGCTCAAAGGGGTATTGGATAATCTCCTCCCACTTGGCGCTCCCACGGGATTCCGTCCTGTTGCCTGGTTTGGTCAAACGCAGCTGTCCCGAGGACACATGCTCATGCTGCTTAATCGGTGAGGCCTCGAACATCAAGGCTTGGTCAAAGTGGAAGACTCTGCCCAAAAGCAGTGTCTGTGCGTCATTTTCGGGATCAGCATCCGGCGTTTTCTCGCCAGGAGCGTGCCAGTGCCCGTCAGGATCCTGGATAGGATTGGGATTCTTTCCATCAGAATCACCTGCACGCACTCCGTAGCGCATCTGCCTGGCAATCTCGGGCGCATTTGGTGCTGTCGTGTTTGGCTTCGAAACATGTTTGCTTTTGGCGAAGATGTTCACGTCCAACTCGCTGACAGAAATGCCCAGTGTGTTCGGGTTGACTGCGCCGACCAGCAAGTCTAGCATCAACTCCGTTTCACTGGCTAGCACATTATGGATCTTGTGCACTTTGACATCGTAAAGAGGCCTGTTCGATGCGAACACGAAGCCGAGAGCCGAAACAACGACGAGAATGAGAACAAATGTTGTCAGAAAGCACCCACCCCATCGCTTGATTCCACACCAGCCCCGCGCCTCGTCATCTTCGTGATAGTAGTTCGGAAGCGAATGAGTCGAGCTGTTCGCAAAGCGATGTGGGTGGTATTGCTGCCGTCGCGGTGTTCGCACTGTGCCATGTCCCATGAGTGGCGTTCTCTCATCATCCGCGTTCTGGCTGGCATCGAAGTCGTAGGGCTGTTCCTGCTTTCTCGAGTTGGAGAAGAAACTAGCGCCACGAAATTGCATATTCTGCGGACTCCGAGGAGACGTCGGCCTCGATCGCCCTTGCACAAGGTGATTGTTGCGAACTTTGGTGGCTTGCGTGTAGGGAGAGTCTTGTTCCTGATTGCCACTCCTTCCGAACTTGCCAAAGTGCTTGGGAGTGTGCATGCGAACAGTACCATTCCTGCTGTCCGGGCTGTCCATACCATAGGGATTCGTAGGATTGGTGGAGAACTTCATACTTCGCTTTCCGGCCACTCTAGGTCCGTCAAAGGAGTCGTTGTAGGCTCGAATAGGACCTCTTTGCTGCTCTGCCATGCTGTGGGAAGATGTTACGCTCGGTGTTCTCGAATGATGTCGATGCCGCCGCGGTTGCTCTGGTGGATTCGACTCATAGACAAAAGTCTCATCCGAATCAGACGTATTCGCTTCATCTACAGCACTCGCCACTCGGGCTTCGAACAGGTCGGCTTTCGAAGTTGCCGTTCCTTGATTGACACTTCTCGTCTTGGGCGCGGCCTTCTTCCGTTCCTTCCTGGGCCGAATCGTCTCGTTGCTCGGCTTCAACTTCACAGTACCGCCACTTTCGATGCGCGAAGCTGATCTATCAGTTGCAGGGGCGAGCTGAGATTGCGGGATCGATTGCACTGTTTCAGTCTCTACCGTCATGTTCTGCTTACCCGCTGCTTGTCGTTCCTTGGCAGTGGGCCCGATAGAATGGCTCGGTTTATGCTGTAGCTGCGCCTTTTTGGCAGCTGGCGGTTGACTATGTGCTGTATGTGAGCTCGCGCCAGTCGATTGCCGGCGTCCACGCTTGTTATTGGAGTCGCTCTTGTTGCCAGCACTCTCGCTCCCACTCTCGCCCGGCTGAATCTCAGATTTGGTGGGTGATGTTTTGGGCTCTTCACCGGTTATCTTCGTAAGCGGCTTCAGGTCAGCAGCTGCCTGCACGGCGGCGGGACTTGGATCCTGACTATCATTTGTGTTCTCTTGCACGGTCTCCAGCGTCGATTTGCCACTCGCACCACGTGGCGCAGTCTTAGGCGGTGGCGGCGGCTGCAGCTGAACATCAGGCCTCTGGTTATCGGTACTGGCTGTGCGAGAGCTCGTTATTGCTGCGATGTTGTTCTGTGGAGTAGCACTCAAAATTTGAATGCTCGGCATGGCTGAAGAATCTGGCCTTCTCTGCTGTGCAGCTGCAGAGCCACGTCGTGAGTTGGGCCCTGAAGGAGGAGGCGACTTGATTCTTGGTGAGACCGGCCATTGAGGTGTGGTGTCTCCGGAAGCAGTCGCACTTTTATGTGCCCGACCTGATAACTTTGCTACAGCGTCGCTCACTGTTGCTGGTTTGTGCTGGAGTTGTGGCACGTTCGATGCTGATAATGCTCGTTGTAGCGCTGCTGCCGACGGCTGTGCCGATAAGGAACTCGTGGCAGTAAGTGGCTTGTCCTGGCGGATCGGTGAGGTATTTCTCGATGTGCGCGGACTCACTCCAGGTGCGGGCGATGCAATAATTGGCGTGAGATTCGTGGAGGACGACTTTCGTAATGTGGGCACAGTCGAAGTGCCAGTTGACGATGCTGACGTCGACTGGCGTAATTGTGTGGTGGACGATTTTCTGGACGCCGACTGAGAACTCGATCCACTCCCATTGTTGCTATTCCCTCCATTGAAGCTCGGCTCTGCAGTCTCCGCTTGTCCGCTGATAGAGCGAAAGCCCTCTGGGCTATCTTTGCTTGCCATGGTCCTGGCGGCTTGGTGTGCTGTCTCGAAAGCTCCGGAATGGCTCACATCCCACCATCTTCCGCGATGATTGCCTGTTGCGTCACAGCGATCCTCCCATTTCACACAATTTGGACGGACGCTAGGCGGATATGGAAGGGTGGTCGTGTCGGGGAATTTGGTGGCCGCCGGCGAAGCAGTCGTCCCAGGTTGAGCGCAAGGGCAAAGAAGCGGTGGTCTGCAGGAGTTCAGGGAAGCTCGGGCGCGTCAGTGTTTGCTTCGCAACGTCTCGCAATCGTCGTTGGGTTTCCACAGTTTGCGGAGTCGAGATTCCCAGGTACGCCGGATCCTTGATTCTGCCGAGAAGCGAGCCGACGCGATGCGATCACGACCGGTGCAGGGCTGAAATGCGCGGTCAGGCGTCGCGGTGAGGCGAGGGCGAGCGTGTGCGGCGCGCGTGTCGCAGAGTGCAGACGAGAGGTGCGGGCGTGGTCGGCGCGGGCGATGACACGAAACAAGTAGGGCCAACAAAGAAAAGCAGCGGCCCAAGAGGTGATGCGGACGGACACGCCAAACACGCAGCCTTGCGCCTGGCTCCCGAGGAACTGGGCGCGAGCGGAATAGCGCATCGGCGAAGGCACAGCGTGGAATGGTCGTCAGTGGCGTCCAGGCACGCGCTGGGCCATACGGAGCGAGTGCCAGCGACACCAACACCCGACCATCGCCTGCCTGCCTAGTCATGCCCTCCGCGCTGTCGCTCTTTTCTTCACTCTTGCACTGCTCGCTCCACACCGCAAGAGTGCGTTCGGCTTACGTTGTGCACGACACCGACTGCACCCGCCTTCTCGCGAACACTGCATTATTATGTGCAGCTCCATGACGCTGCTCGGGTAAAGGCCAGCGCCACACGTCCGCCAGCAGTACCTCGAGTACTTGGGTACTTTGGTGCGGTAGCACTGGAACTCGTTCTCACCTCCCGCCCGCTGCGGAATCAACTCCTCACCCAGCTGGCACCTTTTCTGCAAAAACACGCGGCAGCAGCCAGCAGCCAGCAGAGCCAGCAGTAGATGCATCACACCGCTCCGCAGCAGCACTTCCCACGCAAGGGGCGCTGTCAGCCGGTCTGTCTCAGGCGCGCGCACACCACGGCCTCTCTCGCTCGCCCACGCGACTCTGCCACGTCGATGTCGATGTCGATGTCGCGGGCTGCTCTCGTGACGTGCACGACCGAGCGAGTGCGCCACACACACCTCGCTCACTAGCCTCTTCAGCAGGCGCAGCTCGAGCTGCGGAGCTGCGATATGCTCGGCAGTTCGCGCTAGGGTGTTGGGCTCATGAAGCTCGCCGCCCATCTCGCGCAAAGGGAGCAGAAGGAGCCGCAAAGCCGGTTTGCTTGCATCTGATGCTCCTCCTCCACCACTCGCCGCCCGTAGCTCACCTCCCACAGCGACGCGATGCCAAGCGCGCGAGCGCACTGCTCGTGAGCCGCATCACACGTGCTTCCTACGCCGAGCAGGCAGACTTTCCCAGCCCCAGCTGCAACAGCTCAAATCAAGTATTTACCCGATATCGCGATTCACATGAATGTCCATCGAGGAGCAGCCATTTAGTGGGCCATCGATCTCCGAACTGAGCTCTCCACTCCATCTCGTACCAAAGCAAGGAAACTTGACGGCCTTGCTCTGATCGAGATTGTTCGATAGCCAGGTCATTCCCGCTGCTGTCGAATCCGACCAGTATCATTATGTCGTAAGCTACACAGCGTTTTCCCATTTCGGACCATGACCTCCCTCTCTCAAATCTCTCGCAAGGTCAAAGCACCATCAAAGCACATGTAAAAGCAAGGCCAACACGAGCATCAATGTCGCAAGGCGCAACCTCCAAGCAACGATGATCCCACATGACAGCGAAACAATGGTACGTGCGAGGTAAGGTAAGGCAAACAAGGCATCATCATCTCGCATGCAACACGAGAAAAAACGGCACGAGAACGAGAATAGACTCAGCCCTCACTGCTGCAATACCAAAACCCTCGATCTGAACACAACTACATGTCTTCCACAAACCAAACCTGTTCCATTCAACTCATCATCCAGCTCGACTCAACAGCATATCCCCTCATCATCAATCCTTCTCAACCAACATCAAGCTTCTCACCATACCTCACCTCCTCATCGTCACCTTACCTCACTGAAACCCTCCCTTCCATCATGACAAACCCACTCGCATATGTATGCACAACATGCACAGCGCATCTACATGCATGCATGCAAGCAAGCAACCTGCGAACCCGCATGAAACAAATTAGCAGCACTATACGTAGCACTATCCAAACAAACAAAAGATTTGCATGTGTGCAGGTACCCTTCTGTCAACAGCTCTGCTCGATGTCGTGTCACCCCAACCAACGAAGCGATCGACTGAGGATCGACCCCGGCGAGTAGCATGCATGCACCCAAAGCCCAGATCAAACGGCGAGGTAAGGAGGCGACAGATCACAATACGATAGCAACAACGAACGAAAAGAATCTTGTCCACAACACATTGTTGTCCTGATCCTCACATTTCTATGGCGTTCATAGAGGCGCCTATGTTTAGAAGTTATCTACCTTGCGAAAGTAGCCTAGGACTAAATCCTGCTGGCTGCTCGCTCCCTTTTTGTCCCTCCCAATGCCCATCTGGTGTCTTCTGCCGTGTCCTCATAATCTCCGTACTGTTCGTTGATCACTGTTGTGTCGTATGATAATATCGATAAGAAGCCTCGGGAAATCCCTCGCGCTCTTTCTCTTCCATGTGCTCCCACATCCAAATGCAAGCCAAGCAAAGCAAGGGGCCAGTGTCGCCGCCATTGCGCAGTAAGGGATGCTCTCAATACTTTTGTTGCATGCAAAATAGACAGTGGTATTAGTTCATGAATCGTGCCAGTGTACTCTTCTCTTCTCTTCTCTTTCCTGTCTCCCGTATGTCTTCCTCCGTTCATATGTCCATCATTTCCACATCGTCCGGTTGGCCATGGTTCAGAACATCGTCGGCCGGTCCCCATGTGCCTTCGTACACGGTAGCGCCTGCGCGACGGCGTTGCTCAACCCATTGTACGCCATGTACGGACAAGAGCTGATCAATAGTCGGCCGCTGGTCTGGATCTGGAGAGATCATCCATTGTACGATCTTCTCAAGAGCTCCCTCGTCAGTGGAATCCACCATGAACTTGGGCGGGGTGACCAAGTCATGGTTGCGCGTAGCCTTGGGCGGTGGTGCCGGACGCAGGAAGCTCAGATCATCGTCATCGCCATGCTGTGAGGTGACAAGCGAGTCGGTCGACAAACCGTTGAGCAGGTTAATCGGGTCGCCCGAGTCGTCTCTGAGCAGGCTGTCGGAACTCCATGTCAAGCTCGGCAGATCACTGAGGTCACCAGCACGAAGGCGTTGCCACGAAGCGCCATTGTCAGGAAGTTCGATGTTACCGGCAATCTCAAGCATGATCATACCGAGCGAGAAGATGTCGGCGGGCTTGTCGAAGCGGCCAGAGAGCACCTCTGGACCAATGTACTCGCGATCGCCTTCGCCGTCGAGACCGGCAGGTGCTGGCCATGTGCTCGCCATGCCGAAGTCGCCAATTTTGAGGAGACCTTCCCAGTCGATGAAGATATTGGCAGGCTTGAGGTCGAGGTGGATGAAGTTCTGGTCGTGGATGGCTTTCAAGCCTTGCGACAACTCCAGCAAAATCTTCCAGATGCGGAAGTCATCAAGTCTGCCCTTGTCGCCGGCTACTGCCAGGAACTCCATCAAATTGCCATTCTCACAGTACTCGGTCTGGATGTAGAGATGGTTCTTAGACTCCCAGTGATCGACCAATTGCACAATATGCTCATGACCTTGCATCGCTTGGAGAACGACCACTTCTTGCATCTTGCGCTGACGATCTTTGACACCAGTATAGGGCTTCCTGGCCTTTTTGACGGCGTACACAAGACGGCCAGGGCTCGAATTTTGCTGCTTTGCCGACACGTGAAGGGGCTTCTCGACCTTGTAGACTTGCGAGAATTCGCCAGTGCCAACAGACTTGACCTGCCCAAATCGCGAGGTGAGCGACGTATCCACATCATTTTGGAAGTAGCCAGATGTCGCGTTGCTCTGTCCCAGGCTGAAGGCAAAAGAATCGCCACGAGGTCCAGTAGGAGTCGCGGGGGGAAAACTGCAGCTGTTGAATGGCAAAGAGGCGCGATTCTCCACGGATATTGACAGACTGCTTGGGTCCGGAGGCGTGAACGACTCAAATGGCGTGTGCGGAGATTGCTTACGCTCACTCTGCTTGATGGCCATTGGGCTCGGCGCTGATAGAGGCTTAGCATGGGTGCTTTCGTTCCCATCCAACAACGGGCATGAACGCAGCGATCGTTTTGCAAGTGGAGAGGGGGAAGCCAGTCGACGTGCTTCGTCATCCGACTGGCTTCGTAACAGACGCGGTGAAGGTGTCGCACTGGCTGTGAACGTGATGAAAGGCATCGGCGAGTCATCAACAGCACAACCATCCATATCCTTCTCGCGCCGAAAGCAAGGCGTAAAATCAGTGTGCATGAACTTACATTCATCCTCTGCCGCTGGTGACTGTTCGCGATCAGCAGGGGAGGCAAACGTGTCCGGACCAAGTGAGGTTCGCCTTCCAAACAAACTGCTGCGCAGGCTGTTACTCTTGCCCTTAGACTGAGGCCTGGGCACCGAAGTCGTGGATTTGGTTGGCGTGGGTGGAAGATCGTCGCCGATCGCCTGACCATCGAAATGACGAGTCGGCGAATCGATGGGCTCGTCTCCATCAAGACTGATGAAGGAGCTCTTTCGCGTCAACTGAGGTTGATTGGTGTTTGATCCGAAGATGTTGACGCCTTTCCCGAACGTCTCGGGCGAGATCTTGGAGATCCTGCCGTTGAACGGTGTACTCGGGCTTCCAAACTCATGCATTGGACGGGCAAGCTTTCCCAAAGCAGATGGCGCCGGACTGCCGCCGAAGTGCATGAGCGGCTGTTTCTTCGATGGCGTGTCTGGCATATTGGTGCTCTTGAAGAGGGCCTCTGGCCCGCCGTCAATGTTGCGATGCTTCTTGGAGATCAGCCCCGTGGACATGAACGCTTGTGGCAGTGGCTTCGCCATGTTGTAGCTTGCAGGCGTAGCATGTGCATCATTCGAAGGTCCATCTGGTAGTTTCGGGCGGAGAGCACCTAGAGGAAGCGATTTCGAAAATCCAGGAAGTTTTCTTGGTGCATTCGTGGGCATTGCAGTGAAGCTCTCAGCCGGCGCAACTGGTGGTTCTCCTGGAGGCGTTGTCCCGTCGTCTGACACGCTCGAGGTGGAAGATGATGGCGTCAGGGCATGGGACAGTGGATGTGGCTTGGGTGCTGACTGGAGAGATTTCTGTGAGGGTGCAGGAAACAGAACTGGAGGATCGCTCGCAGAGCTTCTCCTGAATGGCGAGTCCGCATCGGATGTGCGCAATGGCAGCGAACCATCGAGTGAGAATCTCGAACGTGTACGGGTCATTGAAGGGCTCATGACAGAATCGCGCATGGAGTCTGCGAACAGATTCTTGCGACCCGAGCCGGCTCGCTGCGACAAGGTCGTCTTACGCAGACTGAAGGGTCGTCTTGGCGGTGAGCTAGGTTGAGCCATGTTCCAGGTGAAGGTGGGTGCAGGCTCCTTGTCCCCATCGTCTTCTGTCGGCCCGGAGCCATCATACTGTGCGCCATCGAAGCTTTGCTCAAAGATGTTGAAGTCAATGCTGGACGCACTGTGCAAGCTCCTACGCTTGCTACTGCGAGGGCTTCCAAAGCTTGCAGCCTCCAGGTTCATGACTCCGTCGCTTCGCTTTAATGGACTCGACTTCATCGGCGAAGCATGCTCTCGCATGATGGGCTGCAGGAACTTTTCAGGTCCTGGCTTGCCGAAGTCGAGTTTGATGGGGTCTGTGGCGCGTAGGTCTGGTACGGCCTTCACGGAGTCCTCCGAGCAATCCATATTCTCCTGGTCTTGCTCTGTGGATGCCCGGCGTGTCGAGTAGCGAGCGTTTGCGTTGGCGTGGTTGACGTCGTCGCTGAGCGCGCGTCGCAGGGGGCTGTTAGGCGATGTTTTGCGCGATCTTGTTCGGGCTGCCCCAGAACGCTGGGCTGAGGTCTTGCTGCGCGTGTCGATATGGGTTTGGTCTACACTGTACGCACGACTGAGTCCCGATGGCGACCGCGGCGCCGGGGACATGGGCGCATTCGGTGTGTTCCCCTTGGTCAAGAGTGCGAACCTCGAGGGCTTGGAGGGCGAGCGAGACAATGAGCGACGAATTTGCCGGATGGTGGTGAAGCCGTCAAACTGTGGACTCCGCGGGTGCGTAGGTGACAGCATGTGCATCGAGCCTCCAGGCGAGTGGCGCGGGGAGTACTCGAGCTCCATAGTCTCCTACCTTTGCGCTGATATCGTGAAGGCGGTTCGAGGTGTGTCGCGCCGACAATGGCGGTCGGCGGCGGGCGCGGGCGCAAAGCGGGGTGCGCGCGGTGTTGATATGTGTTCTGCGTCGAGTCGCGTCTGGCGGGGAGACGCTGGTCCAGTGGTATACGCGGTGCCTTCGTGGAATCAAGGCAGCAAGATTCGGTCGCTGGGTGAACTGGTGGCCGGGTGGGTGGAGGCGCGTTTGGCGTTTGATATGCGTCGGTCGCAAACAACCACACCAGGCTGCGACTATCGGGAGCACCACATGAAGAGGGCGCGCGCGCACAGTCGGTTGGACAGCGATAAGGATGACCTTGTTGTCCGATCTCTGAGCGGTTTAGGTTGTTTCCGTGGAATGCGAATATATCAAAACACCACGCGTCATGGACGGCGAGTCCAGTGGGGTGGTCGGAAGCCGCGAGCCGGTGCAGCAGCGGCGCGGGTGCGGTGTCGTTGGGCGGAGGGGG
>JAASLG010000567.1:0-19648 GCA_013365235.1 Cercospora sesami | reverse complement strand
ATATATTAACTCGATCGCACTTTAAAGATAATTTTGTATTCTATATCTACCTACAATTTCTACTAGTATATTTGAAATAGGCTAGGAGACGAACTATAAGTATAATCCTATTCCGGAGGGCAACGATCTAGTACTAGAAGGAGAATACGAAGTAGCTCTATATCTATATGCTGCCTCTAAGAAGAGTAGAAGCTACTATCCCTCCCGATTACTCGTCGTAGATATCTCTCTTACTATTTATACGACTATATTATTATTCTTCGGAGTCTACTTATATATACGGTCGAGGTCCTTCGTAGCAGAGTGTCTCGATTAGCTAGCTTAGCCGTCGCCTATAACAAGGGACATTGAAATTTCGTTTCATACTAAGACCTATAATAGATTATTTTTTAGAGAGACTATATTTCGGCAGGATAGAAGCCTACAGGTAGACATGGCCTGGGCAAGCCTTAGAGTAAATTGTAAGGATCCGAGTGGCAGCGAGAATCATCGCAGGATTGATTCAGCTAATGCTATTTCTAGATAACCCCATTATTGTTCCCGTCAATGTTGCATTAGAGTTTGGCCTGCGTCCGGATCAGGTCCGAGTGTCGGAAAAATATAGAGGTAGATACGTTGGATATGTGGATGGTTTACACCACCTTCACTGCTTGGTGCCTAAGGACCCTTTCAAAGTGCGCGGCGCAAGACTAATTTATGTGCTGGGTAGGACCTCGTGCGCCAAGCGCTGTGGTATAACTACGAGTATTATAAGACTCAGGGCAGAGAGAGCTGGAGCAACAACGACACCATTGTGAAGAGCCACGTGTGTAAGGGGATACCATCCCACCTAGCATGGCAAGCAGCTAACACATATCAGCGCATTGCCTAGACATTCTTCGACAGCAACTAATGTGTACTGCAGAACTCGGCATTATCGGCGAGGTGTGGTGGGACGATTCAACACCGCACGGCTCTGCACCTAAAGCCTTTGTGGATTTCAGTACAAAGCACAAGTGTCGGAATTTCGACGATATTCGAGAATGGGCGCGAGTACGTCAGATGCCGGACTTAGACAGTTTGCCACGCGATTATCTTGTGCAGCCTGCTCCGGGCGATCGAATATATCATGGCATTCCGTAGAGCTGAATGAATAGACTGGACCTGCAAGCGATCCTTTAACTTATGACAACCACGAAATTGATGCCCAACAGAATCATATCTCCATTTTATCATAACTGTAGCAAAGTCGACCGTTCCTAGTGTGGATGATCTCTTTGACAGTGATACCTGAGCTCAAACCACCAAATTGCAAAACGTCTTCTAGCTTAGCAGGTTGGTTCGTCATCGCAGTCGACGGTCCGGAGTATGCAGTAGCATGCTGTGGTCGCAAATTTTGCCATATCCACCACAACCGATCGAGCTGTGCATGATGCAGGTAAAAGATGGGGTCTTGATCATGTTGTCAGCCTGCCAGCCAGTCTCTATCCTGAGATTGGAAGTGAGCTGCAGCCGCTTGTGAGAAGACCTACCTGCAGGTGCATAAAGGGTCAGGAAAGTGCCACTGATGCCTTGTGGAATGTCGTTGTGTGGCCCACGTTCAAGAGCTACCAGCATTTCCCAATAGTCGTCTTTCGACAGTACGTTTTCAATGTGCTGAGTGTCTAAATGCGGTGCGTTGAAAGTATGGCCTAGAGCGAATTCGCGAGACAGGCAGTGGGGTGTTGCCGTATAATTTCCATGAGCATCAAACGGTATTTGTGCCCCTGAGAAAGGGCCCTCCATCACACACGTTTCGTTCGCTTGTGCAACCGGACCCGCTACAAGACCATTACCTCCAAAGCCATGTTGACTGTCAAAGACCGGAGCCTGCTCAGGATGGCGCCAATCGAGACTCCAGTCCCAGTACGGAAGGGCGCCAGTGAAGCCACATTCATCTCTCAGGCTCTTCTCAAATAGCACAAGGAACCAGCGGTGCCAGGAGAGGAAGCAAGCGGCGTCGTGTGCAACGTAGCCAATGGAATAATGCGTCCACGGGAAGTCGTCCCAACGAGAGACGTTCGGTTTATTCAAACGAGAAGGCAATGCTCGTAAGCATTGTAAAGCAGCGATATAGGACTTCTGTTCCGGTCTCGTCAAGGTCCTCCACTCTTGCCGCGTCGACAGCACATGTTTGTTCTCACAGTCTTGTGACTTGTCCAGTCCCAATAGCAGCACACGCGCTAGCAGAAGGAGAAGCAAAATGCCGATGGAGGCAGGCACCGCTTTGAGCGCAATGATACTCAGTCTACCAGAGCACTTGCCGTGTGTGAAACGGAATGTGTCATTGCAAATTTGAAGTGCTTCGTGGTCAGAGCTGTCATGGATATCTTCTTCGGACAGCAGGCCCTGGACCTGCTCCTCCAGGAGGTGCGTTGATGCCTCTACGGATTTCATGGTCGCGAGAGATGATGCGTGGCAGCGTCCGAGTGCTTACGAGTGTTGTTACTGCTATTCCATCGACGGGTCTGCGAACAGGCGTGGCTATCGACAAAGTATTGCATTCTGGCTACATATTATGACATTCGATGCTGCGTACCTATAACCATGTTACACCTTGCATGGGTTGACCTAGTCTGCAACGTGGCATACCACGGGTCGCACCTAGAGCTTATCATATTTTGCGTGCGAACGACGCGTGCCCTAAGGTTCGTGGTAGCATTGGACAGGTTCGATAAAGAGGAGAGAAATCTGTTACGTGACCTCATTATATGCACCTGTACCCCCAGCTTTCTGCTAATCTGGGCTGCACTTATCAGCCACTTCACTTGTCAAGCCCGGAGGCTTGTGCAAGCACCCTATAAACATTGCCACTACGAGAGAAACAAGATACTTCGAACACGAGTTGGAAAATCGACATAGGTCGCTCCAGCAAAACGCTTTTGTTTATTCTGTTCAGCGGGCATGATGTGATCTCCTATACACCCACCGCAGCAACACCTTCAACCTAGAAGCAGGTCACAAGGCTGAGGGATGCTACAAACCTTCACTGCAATAATGCACCTTGAAGTTCGTATGTTACTTTGATCAACAAGTCAAAACATTAGAGATTATCGTAAAACAGATCCATTCTGGTTGTGCGCTATACACATACATCCATCAGATCACTGTGAGCTATGCGTAAAGCTTTGTTTGGTTGATTCGTGTTCTCTCCTGCTATCGTCCGCTACATTCGTACGCGGCAGGATATGATGCCAATTGCCGCAGGGATGTATTGAAGGCGCGAAGTCCTGTCACTTTCGATAACGGGATTCCAGTCTTGTCATAGCATTGGAAATGATCTAGCTTACTATAGTTTGCGAAAACTAAAAGGCTCAGCCGGAGATCGAGTTTGCCTGTGCCTGCTCCTCTTTCCAGGCCTGAAGGATCAGCAACTTTTTGTCTCGAGTGAGTGGATCCCACGGTTTGTCCTCGATTGGTACCTCCTCCAGATTTAAAGATTCATACTCTGCTCCGGATCTGAGGAGAAATTCGACCATCTCGACAGTTCCATGTTGCCAGGCCCCAAGTAACGGTGGTCGATCTCCAACATTGATATCTGCTCCAGCATCGACCAGATATCGTATCGCGTCTGGGTCCCGCCACTCGTCCCGACAAAGACAGCCCAGAACCGTGCACATTTGACCTCGGTCCTCATACATGCGGTCGAGATCGACTCTCCAAGCGACCAGTAAATTAAGAGCAGATGTCCCATGATGTGTAATTGCAGAACATGCTGCATATAGTGGCGTGCTCCTACCATATTCTGAAATGCCCCCGACTTTCGCACCCAACTCCAACAAGACGCGCATTGCATCTATTCTGCCTTTTCCAGCGGCATAGCACAGTGGTGTCTCCAAGTCAGGGTTGTCTCCGGCATCGATCTCTGCGCCGGAGCGTAACAGAGCTCGCATGATACTCAGTACACCAGCTTGTGCTGCATAATGGAGTGGCGTGCGGCCTGCAATATCGGTCTTCGTAACAGAGGCTCTATGGTCGATGAGCCATTGAGCGATATCCTGTTCCTTCTCCATCAAAGCAAAGGTGACAGCCGGCGTTGAATCATCATCACAATCGGCCTGCAGATCGCAGCCGAGATCAAACAGATGCTTAACAAGCTTGATGTTGCCTGACTCGATCGCGACTGCTAGTGGGCTTCGCTTTCGACTAAAGTCCTCCAGGAGAAAATCCAAATTGGCGTTTTTTTCTCGCACCAGGAATGTCATTATTTCTGGATGACCACGCTGTACAGCGCGATGCAGTGAAGTTCGGCTACGAGGGGCGTCTTTGATGTCTGACCAGGGCGACAGCAAGTATCGAAGTACTTCAAAAGCACCTGAATAGGTCGCATGTTCCAGTAAAGACATTCTCAATGGGCTTCGATACTTCCAGTCCCTATCATCTAGCACGGGCGTAGCTTCGACAGAAAATTGCAGGAATGTTGTGATTTTGGCCCACTGTGGCTCTAGAGAACTCATGAATTCTTTGAGTCCGAGCAGGTCGTCGTTGCTTACAAGAAGTTCCGCGTGTACAAGAACTTCATCGACGTCTCTGACTGCTCCATCTACCGAACGAATGCTGTTGGTGCGCAAGGCATGTCGCGCTTTCATGGCCACGTTCCAGAAACTCGACGCAGTTTCGTTGACGAGCCCCACAGGCTTTACAAGACCTGAATGCCCGAGCTGAGGTTGGGGATTCACCTGTTGAACGACACTGGGACACCATTTCTCGATAGCACGGCCCTCTCCTTGCTCTGGAAGATACTGCAAGTTTGAATCGTGCTGAAATCGTCCGCGACAAGACTTGTGATGGAGTGGGAGATAGTCACGACGGAATCCACGACCGCAGTGTATGCAATCTTTCAGATCATCTCCGGTGTGTATTTTCATGTGACGAGAAAGTCTGTCCGCTCGGTTGAATGTCTTCCCACACGTATGACATTTGTGGGTCCTGCCTTCTTCAGGTGAAGCATGTGTTAGCGCATGTCGTCGCATAGTCGTTGCGCGGCTGAACTCCTTGCCGCATGTTGCACATTGCCGATCCATCTCTCGAGTTTTTGTGCGTGGTTTGACTGACGTTGAATCGAATTGTTCAACACATGGCCAGGAGAGAGTGCAACGAACGCAAGTATACTGTCGACAAGGCTGACGCGTGGAGTAGCCCTCGCAGATGATAACCAGCACCCCACGCCTCCGAACGAAGCCATAGCAGCGTGCACCTCCTGCTTTATGCTGGATCGAGCTGACGCCACCAGAAGCTACGGTCCCGCACATGCAGCTGCACCCCCCAGTTTCTGCTGGACCGAGCTGGTGCTACAACATGATACGCCCTCCTGACATGCAGCTGCACCCCCGGATTTCTGCTGGCTTGGGCCTGTCCTCATCAGCCACTTCACTCACACAGCCCGCAGGCCTATGCAAGCACCCCATGAACCTTGCCTAAGTGGGCAATGCAGGAACGGCCCAACATCACAGCACCTCCAAGTCTTTCCTTGATGTAATTTTCTGCTCTGCGCCGAGATGCAGCCACATGGTCGCATGCCATCCGGCGCCTGCAATCGCGCGACTGCACCTCCTTGACATCTCCCTATTGAGCCAGAAGGATTCGGGCCACGATGCATTGGCTGCGGATCAGTCGTCACAATCAACACAGCACCTCCGAGTGTTTTCTCTGTTCGTGAGGACCAATGTCTGGCATAGCGTGGCAGTAGCGCCTATATATCGTCAAAACGCGTCGTTGCGACAGTCGATCAACCTGTCTTTGCTCACCTCTCTTGCGTCCAATCATGACCTGCTCACTCGGCCACAATCAAACATCCTTTCATAACACCACATTCACAGCCAAGTCCTCATCCAGCACACAACCCACACTCCAGCTCAGCAGCAACGCTCCGAGAGACAACGATCACCAGCAGGTCCTGCTCGCCATAACCTTTGGAATCATCGCGACTTTGCTCGCCGTTTTCACTCTTGTCATCGCATACTTGCAACTCCGACGACACGCAAGGCACATCCGAGATCCTGAAGTCAACCAAGTAGAAGCGGGTGTTGAACTATCGAACGCGAAGTATGCAATTTTCCATATGATGTTGCAGTCTTGCCCATTGATACTGACATTTCACAGTACTTTCAACCAGCCCGGACATACTCGAACGTGGTGACTTGTATTGAAGGAAGCGAGTCGGACACACTTCCATTGTCTCAGGTTGGCTTTTCGCAAGAGATCTTGAGGATCTTCAAGCAGGATGGCACAGCGCTCCAAGCTTCGTGCAGAGACAGCAGTAGCATAGGGCAAAAAGGCAGAGAACAAGCCACACTTTCCATCTCGGGTTCTTGTTCTCCATTTCACCACCCTGCCCAATAGCATCTGCTCGCTGACCCTCGTTGGCTGGAAGCGGTATCGTTGATCCAGAAAGTCGTGTGTTATGTTCTTTCTCTTTGCCATCGCTCTGATCTTCTTCTCGGACATTTTCTGCGACATCTTCCTCCCGAGTAGCACTGAGAAGCTTTTCCGTCAGAGATGCAACAAAGTCCTTCTCATGACTCCGTCCGTCCGATGCATCCACATCATCGGCATCTTTTCCCCAAGCGGCCTTGCAGATCTGCGAGAGAGCAGAAGAAAGTGATGAGAGCTCCTCATCATCGCTCTGAATTCCCGTGGAAGAGGTTTCCACTTCTTCATCGCTCTGGCGCTCTGTGGAGGTCAATCCTGAGGCGTCTCCCTTCCCGTTGGTACTGGAAACTGCTTCGAGTGGAGAAGCAGAACCAGGCAACCCGTCATCTGCAGGTGAAGAAAGCTCCTGTCGAGAATTCCTCTCTTCGCTCTGATCTTCTTCCATGGCGGCCGGCTTCGTAGACTCCAGCTCTGGCGCCTTGGTATCGATGTTCGTAGCAGGGATAGCAGCCGTTTTCAGAAATGCATCACCCCAGCTCAACTTTGTCGACTCCTCCTTTGGCTGCTCAGCCTCGTTCTTTCCAGCAGAGTCACCAGCATTCCACTGTGGAAGAGGAATCGACTCCTCCACATCGTCAGCCCAGCTGAAGTTCTCCGTAGGTGACCAGAATGCCATGGCGAGCTGTGTGGATTCGGAGGGAGCGTTGTAGAGGACGACGCAAGCAGAGTGTGCGCACCACAGGAAAGGGCGGGGAGACGCAAAGAAGAAGATTGGAAAATACAAGAATCGTGCAACAAGAGAAAAAGAGCAACAGAAAAATCTCTCCCCATCCGCTGCCGTCTGCCATACCCAATCATCGCCATTGCAATCGTCAGACGAAATACATACATACCACCTGTCCATTCCATGCCCACCACAAGCGATCTCAAGTCAAATTCATGGTCTGGTCGCTGTCAGACGAATGAGAAATCCGTGGTCGAATTTGTAACTTCACCTATCGATTCCAGCGGGTTGGTCCGAGCTCCACCGCACCTGCGCTTCGTAAAGCCGGCCCGACGCACGTAGAACCGATGAGCCACGAGCGAATAGATTACACAGGCAGTAGCTATAGCAGCCGGACTGCGCTTGATTTTCTTGAAGCCTTGGTTGTACGCATCCAGCAAGCTTAGCCTCAGAAAGCCGAGAGCGTGCCAAAACGGATAATGCTGGCGAATTTGGAAGGCCAGTAGAGTAAGCAGGTCAGGTCCACGATGGGTTTGTGGCTTGTAGTCGATCCGCTCATGACAGTCGAATTTTACCAGTCGGTGATCGCGATGGCGCAGCGGCGATTTAGCCCAGGTAGACCAGAACAGCAGGTCGAAGGAGGATCGTGTCGAAAAGCTAGTCCCTGGTTGGCGAATAAAGGGCTGGCTCAAAAAGCGGCCTGAGATTTCAGTGTGCGCGGCTCTCTTTTGCATTACCCTCATCCAGCACGGAACCAGCTCCACTTAATTGACCCATTCATACTATAACCCATCCACTCTTCAATCAAATTATCCCGCTTAGTCTCCTCACCCCGCCCAGAATCCCAACTCCTTTCATAACTCTTATCATTTCGGCGCCTCCTTCTGCGCCACCTTTTTCCTTTCCACTACTCGCCAAGATCGCGAATCTTAGGACAACCTCTGTGCACGTGACCAAGATCGATAAGATAATCAGCACAATAATGATCCAGGTGATCCTCGTCATTTTCACATCTGCGATCGAATCAGATAGAATCTCGGCCAGATCAAGGAACACACGACAGCGTTCGTTGAGGACTTGAATACGGGGTTTGATTTCGAGGTATTCGCGGACGGCAGCGTAGAGAGGATGTAATGTGGGTTCGGCATCCCAGAAAAAGTTGGGAGTGTCGAGCATGTTCGAAGCTGGAAGAGGATTGTTAGTCAAAATTTGAGACAATGATGGCAAGAAAGATATGACTTACAGAGATTGACGTCGACTCTTCCTTCGAAGAGCTTGCCAACCAGGCTGACAATCTCTTTGCGGTCCATGCCCAGTCGGCCCTCGAGTGCTAGTCGGCGGGGCACATATTGCGCCGACTCCATCGTTCGCTGCATTCGCTCTTCAAAGAAGGAGAGCTTGGTCGATTGAGCTATCCCATGAGACATGGCGAGCTTGATCATGTGATCGCTTGTCCGGAGTGTAATCATGTCGTTGTATATTCGTGGTTTGTCGGCTTCGCGATCGTATTGGAAATGGAACTCCTCTGTTTCGAAATCACTCTCGTCCAAAGGTCGCGTCATGAGTGGCAAAGCTGATGGAGGCGCAAGTGTGGCGGTCTTCGCAGAGAGCGTCTGAGGCAGGTTGTTTCGTGCTGCTGATGGCATGGCCGCCACCGTCGAAAATGTCAAATCAGCGAGCAGGTCTCGCTCCTGGTTTTGTGTGAAGTTCCACAACACTGCTACACCGTAGCTGAAGATGAAGAGCTCGGCCACAGTATGCGCATTTGGGTTGATGCCAGAGTGGGGTGATGGGAAGCTGAACCCAGAATTGGAGTCGCTAGATTCTCGTCTCCCGGCCTCGCGTTCCTGATCCCAGCCGCCGTCCTCCTCTCGGTGTTGATTGTGCGACATGGGATCTGTTTCGGGCGGCGGGCTTGCCTGATACTCTGAGTGATGGCCTCGTACGGAATACTCCTCACTTTCCTCGCCCCATCCTTCGCGATACTGCCTCCTCTCGTTGGCTTCAATCTGCTCGTCCAGGACACTTCTCCCGCCAGGATGTTTGACGTAAGGACTACTCCTCACCCGGTAGCCATCACTCCCACCCAGCAGCGGCAGCTGGTAGACGCAATACAAGCAGTCATCGTACAGCTTGGTCTTGGCGCCATGTTGATCGCGAATGAAGGTAGCAGTGCTCCTCAGCTTAAAGCTCTGGGCCATGCAGTATGCTGTGACGCGCGCAAGTTGGGGATCTGCTATGCGCTGCGACTTTGGCAGTCGTTCTGCCTCGCTCTTGCCTCGTCGCTGTCCTTGGCGTCGCCTTCTGAGCTCCTCGTCCCGTGGCGGCGCGCTGTCATCCTCATCACTGAAGCTGTCTCCCTCCGGAGCGTCTTCTTCGTTTGTCTCGGGCAGCAGCACGAGCTTCTCGCTCGTCTTGCTGCTTCGCGCGGGAATGTGGGCGCCGCTCAGTGGAATGCCCTTCCCACTTAGCTTCGGGTCGAGCGGGTGTCGTCCGGATGGTGTTCTCGTGTGATTTAGCGGTCGCTGACCGGGCGGCAGTCGTCGTTGGGCGGAGGGAATTTCTGAGGCATACTGCAGCACATTGTCGACGGAGATGATGCGCGTGCCGGTGCGCTGGGCTTGCGGTCGTGGTGCTGGTCGGTTTTCGGCTCGTTCGCGCGCGTCCGTCACCTTGCGACCGGTTAGTGGGAGGGACATGTTCCCGTGTGCAGACTTTGCTGCAGTTTGCGGGCGTACAAGAACGGTTGGCGTTCGTTTGGGAGGACCGCCTGGTCCTCGCGGAGCTGCAATCGACATGACGCTTTGCAAGGATGGAGTGCAGGGATAGATCGGAGGCTAATTCGACTTCATCTACTTCCTCTTTATCGTCTCGTGAGCATTCTATTCGGTGGTGGCGAAGAGGGAAGAGACGCGTTGCTGCAGAGATGCGCAAGTCCAGCATTGAAGCTCGAGCGCGCCGTCCAACGCTCAAACGTCATCGTGCTTTGCCGATTCCGACTTCGTTCCATTTTCACCTTCTGCGTACGCGCCCAGTCATCAGTCAGCACTCGATATCGCTCAGTGCTCATCGTAAAAGTGCGGGCACCTACCATTTCGACTAGTTTCCCAGCAACGCAGTCACCACAGAGCACTGTGTCCCGAGCAGGTTCACCATCCTGATGAAGCATTGCTTCAGCTCTGCAGCATGTACGAGCTCGTATCTTCACAACATGGACGCCTTCCTTACAGTCAGTGAAGCCGTAAGCCAATATGTGGCTACTGGACGTAAAGACGCGCAAGCTTGTGCATTTCATGGATGATCGCCAGGTCTTTGGCAAATACGCCGTGCTATCCCACACATGGCAAGGCGCCGAGGTGACATTTCAGGACGTGAAACAAGCTGGGCCAGGACTGAAAAAGAAGTCTGGCTATCAAAAGGTTGCAAAAGTCTGTGATCAGGCAGTGCGCGATGAGATACCTTTCGCCTGGATTGACACGTGCTGCATCAACAAGGAGAGTAGCGCAGAACTGTCCGAGGCCATCAACTCCATGTATCGCTGGTATTCGCATTCCGCACTCTGCTATGCCTATCTGGCCGACGTCGATCTCGAAAAGGCCAACTTTACCTACTCGCCTGGCTCCTCACAGCCGCCCCCTAAGGCCACGCAGTATCAGGTCTTCCTGCGGCACAGTCGATGGCTGACACGCGGGTGGACTCTCCAAGAACTCATTGCACCCAACAAGACTGTCTTCTATGACAAGCGTTGGCGTGAGCTCGGCAACACCTCCGTTCCCACTCTGCAGGTCGCTCTTGCTGACTTGACGGGAATCGACACTTCGCTCCTGCACGACCGTACTACGTTGCATGCTTTGCCAGTCGCAAAACGCCTATCGTGGGCAGCCAAGAGATCCACAACTCGAGAAGAGGACCAAGCATACTCGTTACTTGGCATATTGGGTCAGAACATGCCTTTACTCTACGGGGAAGGCAGTCGCGCCCTTCTCAGGCTACAGGAGACAATTCTCACGAGCACGACTGACCAGTCCATGCTTCACTGGACGCCTACAGACCCAACCCAGACGGGGACACTTCTTGCCCCGCATTTACGCTGCTTTGAGCATTGCGGTGAGCTTCTCCACCGACCTGATGTATTCGAGGATGAACCGCACGACTTGGTGAGTAATGCCCTTCGTGTCTGTCTTCCAATGCGCGAGCTTCACGGCGAGACTGGTGTCCTCATCGCAGCTCTCAACTGCACAGTCTTCACACGGCAATATGAGCAAGCTGTTCTTGAGCTTCGCAGAGTCACGCCCATGCACCTGACCGACAGCGCTCCGAAACGCGACATCTTCGAGGTTGTACGTGACGAGATTGCGCCCTCCCATCAGCCCGTCAATGAGTGGCGCAATGGCGACGGCAGCTGGAAAGCCGACGTGTCGATGATCAACGCGACCATTCTGAAACAAAGCCCATCATCCACTCTGTGCTTAGACGATGAGGGAGCATTCGATGTCCTAGCCGCTCGCCCACCTCATTGCTGGGACAATCGTCGTCGGCGTTTCTTCGTTCTCGGAAACCTCAATTCACGGCGAGACTTGATGCCACGAGGCAGCTTACAGCTCCAATTCAAAGATTCGACTTCGGAGAAGTTCTTTGTGTTGTTCAGTCAGGCTCGTTTCGGAGGCCGGTATAGCATCGAGCTGAGCACCAAAGAGGATGTCGGAACGGGAGCACCGGGAGCAAGCAAGTCCAAATATTCCAGCGCACGTCTGACTCTCCCTGAATCGAAGCGAGCTGTCTCAGCAACGTTCCTAGAAGGCGACGGAACGGTGCAGGGCCATGACGTCCTGGTCATGTCGCCTAACCTCTTTCCAGCGTCCAAGATGATTCGAGTACGCGTTGACGGTGCTGCTTTGTGATACAGTGCCACGCGATATATCCGGATGCTGAGAATGTCGCCGCGTACCACGCTATCTTGGCCGCAATGGAGGAGCCACAGCATCTCGCACACAGCAGCTGGCCGCTTGACAAGATCGTCATCAGATATGCAGTTCTAGACGACAAATCGGCTGCTGGTGAACAGCTTGTCCATTTCTGACTCGTTGCGCTTGTGCCATGACCAATCGGCGGGCCCAGGCATGATTGTATGTGTTGCTGCTGTAGAGGGCTTCAGCACATCGACTTTTTCTGGACGCTACGTATGACGACGAAAGGCTTTGCATTACTAGCGAAGCACGTAGATTGAGATACGTCCTCCTTCCTAGTTAATGCTCAGCGCTTCAGTACTTCGAACCTGCGTGCAGGCTCCCAGCTCTATCGTCTTCTTGATCCATGCCTTCCACGTCCGTTTTGGGTTCGGCCTATCCCCGGAGAAATGAACAACCCAATGCTCCCGCCCCAAATGCGGTTATCAACATACAATCGAATCCCAGACATCCAAGCATTCTGCTCGAGCAGCCGCACCACCAGACATGTAATTGCGTCAACACAATGCTGACGCAGCACCATGGGACGCGACGGTTCTTGGCCGCCAAGTCGCCTTGGTATGGAACCCAGTTAGTCGCCCTCCATACTTCACTAGCTTGAAACATCACCATCAGATCAAATATAGCAAGATATAACTGTTTATACATAAGATGGCTCTGCACGTGCGATGTATCAAAGTACAGCGACGATGCATGCGGCGTACAAGCACCTTCCAGCTCCAGTGGCATCTCTACAACACCGGCGGACATCATCAACCTCAATGATGTCCCGCTTCAGCCGGATGTTCTTTCTCTTCGTCCTCCTAACCACATTCCTTGTCGTTTTCCTTCAGGTAATCAAGAATTACAACAACCTGCATGACATCTCCATCGACAAGCTGAGACACTACACTCCTTCCACCACAAGCCTGAACTACCACAAGCCATGGACATCGCTCCTTCAACACTTGCCCGGCTCTGCCAGCAAGCAAACACGAATAGGAACCGTCACAGTCGCCCACGGTCCTCATCTCGAAGCATACAACCTCGCCCTCCAAACCCACCTCACCTACAACAACATCCACTCCTACCCCACTCACCTTCTCACCCAACCCATCCTCCCAGGCCTTTGGACCAAAGAGTCCTACCTCCTCGAAATCCTCCTCCACGAACTTGCCAAGTCAGACCCTTCGACCCGCCTCTCCTGGCTAGTCTGGTTCGACGCCGACACAATAATAATGAACAACCGCATTCCCCTCGAAACATTCCTCCCACCAGACGACCAAGAACTCAAAGGCTTCGCTCACGAGATCCAAATGCTCTACACTCGCGATTGGAACGGCCTCAACAACGGAGTGTTCTTCTTACGAGTTAGTCAATGGAGCGTGGAATTCCTCTCCGCAGTCCTCGCATTCCGGACTTTCAAACCTGAAGAGGAGTTGAGATTTACGGAGCAGAGTGCTATGGAGAATGTTATGAAGATGGAGAAGTTCGAGAAGGGTGTTGTGGAGGTTCCGCCGATGTGGTTTAATTCTTACGAGCCGGATGAGGGGAAGAAGGAGAAGGGAGAGGAGGATGGGTTTGGGTATAGAAGGGGACAGTTGTTGGTGCATTTTGCTGGGGTGGGGGATAAGGAGAAGGAAATTGGGAAGTGGGTCGCAGCACTACAGAGAAATAGGGAGGAATGGGAGGTTTCAGTAGAGGAGACAAATTTGAGAGAGCAGGCTGAAGAGTTTTGGAGAGGGGTTGAAGAGGAGTGGTTGCAAAATGGAGGGAAAGGGAAGGATAAGGAGGAGGGACATGATGGGAAGAAGGAAGTGGTGGAGAAAGTCGTTGATGACGGACGGAGACCGAAGTTGACGAGTGGCAAGGGCAAGACGAAAGATGTTGGGCAAGATTCGAGAAGAGAGCTCTGGGATGGATTGGTTTTATGACAGTCGAAGATTCATAGCCACTGCATTTCATTCAGTATTGACCAAGCATACGTATGTTGGTAAGCCGCATAGCATGACACAATGCACAAGAATACAAGATTGAGGCACATCCTCTTTCATCTCTTCTACGTATCCTCGAAAATGGCAAAGGTGCAGTCTCATTTGGTCGGGCTGCCCGGGCAGACGTTTCAGGGATTCGTATCCGGTCATCTTGGCGTGTTGTGCTAAAACATCCCCTAAGCGTCTTGGTATGCTACCAATTTTCGATTTCTGGTCAGTGCTTTGCACAGCCACATCTGTTAGACAGGCAGTGTGCTTACGTGAGGCATGACATGTGATGAATGTAGTTTGAATGGAAGTGAAGAAAAGGTCCAGGGTTCGTCAAAGATCTTCTCAAGAGCTCGTCTAAGCTAGTGAAAATCTGGGGATGTGAAGAAGCAACTTGGCCGGCAGATGCTAAGAGAGAGTGTGAGAGCAATGTCAGTGAACTGTCGAGTCATGGTGAATAGTTAGCAAGAAGCTCGATGACGGAATCCGTCGCGGGTAAAGCGTTGACTGATTACACCGTGATGCATGGAAAACGGAGTGGGAGTAAAACAGTCTCGTCGATCAATGTGCTTCCTCGATTCATCAATGCATACTGTACTGTATGCCGTGACCTTTCTGATCATATCATAGCATTCATTATCCTTCATCATTTTCGTAATCATGACAGAAATCTACCCTCGGCTTGGACCACCATGTCCCCTTCCTCTTCCACTGCCCCTGCCGCGGGCGATCTTAACAACAAACGCCCCTCTCTCAATCGTGTTGACCAAGACAAATCCAGATGGGAACAGGAAATGACTCCAAGTGCCCACAAACGCAACTCGTCCACCAACAGCATCATCCTCAGGATAGATATCGAAGAATGCATGGGTGGTCACGCTGTTTCCTGTAGGATCTCTCGAGATCGATCGCGTATCATGCACCCAAATTCCTGATCCGTAGTTCGACTGATATGTCAGTCCGTCCACAATGTACAAGTTGTGATCGATAGCCTTGTGATCCGTTGCGAAGAATGTGCCGGTAGCTTTCGGGTTGCGGAGATCAGAGAAGTCGATGATGTGGGTGACTGGACGACCGGAAGCTCCTGGTCCGACGCCGTTCTGCTCATCGAGCTCGTCGTTGAGAAGAACGAACTGGTGCCAGTTGCGCTCGGTCCACCAGCCTTGATGGCAGTAGGTTGCACCGGGGTAGGAGAGACGCGAGAGGACTTCGGAAGCTCCGCCTGGGTTGCCAGTGCGGGAGGTCGAGTCGTAGACTGTAACAGTGTCTTCGTTGTAGCCAATGCAGATGTTGCGGCCACGGAAGCGGCGATCAGGACCGTTGTACTGTTGAAGAGTTAGTCATGCATTGAAAATTTCCGAGGAGCTGAACTTACAATAACACATTGAGCATCGTGTACGTAGCCGTCTTGATCAGCACAGCCTGGAGAAGTTCCTGGGTTGGCGGGATCAAAGTACTGCAAACCACTGTTGCAGGTCAAGTTTCGTGGAGCAGCACCAACTGCCATGGCAGTGTTGGTATCCCAGTCCACGACGACGTTGTGCGTGCGGCCACGTGGAAGTGTGTCTGAGAAGATGGTGACATCGTCCGTTGTCGAGAAGGTCCTTGGGCTGGAAGGATCGACATCGAGGAGTTGGTTCAGGTCGAAGATCTGAGATGATCAGTAATTGCACCAATACAGCAAGAAAAGGAGACAGCGGACATACCTGAACATTGTGATTAACAGCCTCGCTGCCGATGATGGCTCTGTCGCCCAAGACACGAATCTCTCTCCATCGCTGCCCACGATCGACAACGGGATTCTGGCTAGGCAGACGTCCGATATACTCGAGCTTGCCATTTCGCTTTACCTCCACGAAGGCAGTGCCGTCAAATTGTCTACGAAAGTGATGAGTGATGATCTCAAGATGATTTCAGACAGTAGCTTTTGTAGTTCACAGTGCTTCCAATGACTTGACTTACCCAATCAGACCGAACTCCCTACCATTCCTCGCTCTCCAGCCCCATGAAGACGAACCTTCACCGACGAGAGAGCCCATATCCCGATGCGACATGAAATCGTAAAAGTCCATATTCTGGCAACGGAAAGTCTGAAGGGGGTTGAGAGGCTCAACGACAGCGAGGCCATTTTCGCAACGGACAGGGTCGCGACGGAGAGTCAAGCCAAGTTCGCCAGGCCAGTTCTTCCATGATGTGAAAGCGCCTGGGTCGTGACGACCAGCAGCTTGGTCGGCATCCCATTGGGCCTGGATTGCATGTAAGATATCGTTGATTATGAGCAAGACTGGAAGGAAATGCTCACATGCTTTGTCTCCATAATCTGCGAATGAATCTCGCCTGAGGCATACATCTCCGCAGCATACTCCGCCGCAAGGGCCGGAGCAGCCATGGCCGTAGCCAACAGCGAAGTCCTAGTCGTAAACTTCATCTTGGCAAGCTCAAAAGCACCAAAGAACTAGACCAAACAATCGCAATCCCTTGAGCACAAATGAGCAAGATTCTTCAAATACTTACACCCACCTCTTCTCCCTCCTCAAGACCTTCCACTTCCATCCACTCATGCCTCCAAGCCCGCAAAACCGAGCGCAAGCGCTGCAACTTCAGAGTGTGTACAATCTTCACCTTCCGAATCCGGTAAGTTTGCCATCTCTCACGACCTCGCCAAGGCCCACGCCACCGCATACGCCAAGTCTAGCAATGCACTTTAGGAGCATTGGCTCGCGTGCGAGCGCGCGAAAGCTGGAAAGATCGTCGTATGGCTTTCCGGGAAAGGTTTAAGTGGACTTCAGGTCCCTTCGCTGGGCACAGTGAGGTCGAGTGGGCCGCGGTGCATGCCATGGAGTTTGCCGATGGGTTGGCATGAGTTCGCATGCCGAGTATGCGAGACTACGGTAGGTGGGCGATGAGAAAGTTGCATGTGTTTCTCGACACACAGGCTTGGATTTCTTCCGATTGTAACTCCAGGTCTCAAGTCTTCCATTCACGGCCCTTGGTAGGAGGAACTTTGAGGGTTTGCTGGAGCAGTGGGAATGCTCTCCTTCAGCTTGGTATGGGAGCCGAATGAGACTCTCAGCCTTTCCAAGTGATATCGGACCGAAGTGCCTGGCGACAAAATACTCGCTGTTGGATCCAAAATTTCAATACGAGCTTCTTGTAAAGCAGCGTCCCTCAGAAAGTCTCTCGAATCAGAAAGGCCAGGCGCCGGAGGTGTGAAATCTTCGATTTCACAGATACAAGAGCCACCAGGACTACCCATCAACAGCTAAGAAATTCTCTTCAGTCTGACCTAAACCTAGGAATCAAGCAATACAAGCAGAAGCAAGAAACATTATTGGGGTATCATCTTTTGCGCTCCAAACTTGACTCCGCATCCAACCCGTCATTCAACTCGTGTCAATCTTGTATGCTCCAGCAACAACGCCAATGCCAAGCAATCGTCTGACAATCTTCCAGCTTCCAGCTCGAAGTTTTCAACACCGCAACCTTGCCGTAGTTCAGCGCATCGTCAAGCAACCGCTGCAACCTCCTCTACAACCAAATGTCAAGTGGTATCCAAATCTCACCTCTCTGCACTCCTCCTCTCCAAAATCTCATTGCTTCCAACACAATCTCCAAGAGCTCTCGCCACGAATCCCCACTCGATCAGCTCTTTCTTCTCCGCCAAGTCCTCCACATGATGAACAACCTTCTCCGGAGCGCCCCTCTCAAGCGTCCAGACCAGGTCATCTCCATGCCTCACTGGATCAAGATATCCTCTGATCTTCCTCGCGGTCTTATCGCCAAGGAATCCCACGTCACCATTCTTCATGTCCTGAACCAACGCATCATCGACCAAAGTTTGGAAGAATGACCACACAACGTAAGCATGCTGACGCGTGAAATGGAATTTATAGTCCGTGATGGATGCAATCGTTGTATCAACGAGCTCGAAGACCTGCTTTGGAAGAGGGCCAGAGGATGGGATCAAGGTATCGTGGCGGCGGGAGAGAGCAGAGTTGAGCATGCGATGGAGAGTGCGTTGGTGAGACATTGTCCAAGGATGAGTTGATGATAGTACTCCGTAGCGGGAACGGAGTTGGGAGCGCAGAGAAGTGGTGAAAGTGGAGTCGTCGTGCGTAGTAATAGTCGTGGCGAATGACGTCTCATTTTGTTGCTGGGCCTTGTTGGAATTCTCCGGGTAGATTTCCGTGGGCTCTTTGGAGCGAGGGACAGCGTTCCAAATGGCTGAGCCGAGTTTGCTGAAAATATTGAGACCAGGAAGTGGAGCAGATCTCTTCTGCTCGGGCGTTCCTGGTGGACGTTCCAAAGCAATTGGTCGGAAATTTGGTTGCCGGAGGACTTGCGTTATGGGTTGTGGTGGAGTTGAGGTATCAAACAGTGCAGGTCGTTTTCGCGCTTCGGCCAGCCAGGAGGATGTCTGATCAACATGTTCAGCGAAGGACAATGTATCGTTGAAGTTGACCTTGATTTTGGCTGGTGAATCGAGATTTAGGTTCTCCTCGTAACTTCGCTGATATTCGGGGTGCGCAGTCGATTGGTCTTCATAAGAGTGTTCCTGATCAAGCGATTCTTCTTCTATAGGGGCACGAGTACCCTCATCGTCAGGCATATCCGTATTGCTGTCTGCGCCGCTCATGGTGCGACGATGGCCATTTGCATGCTCTGACTCGTGCTCTTGTTCATGGCCTTCATTGTCAGGGTATGAGACTGCGAACCGCTTTCGTTGAGGCTGTTCGTGGCGTTGCTCAGTTATTCTGTTCGTTCTCGACACGATGCTCTCCCGCAGTAGCTGTTCTTGGTCACCGCTTCTTCGGCTTGACCTAGCTGGCGCGTGGTACTCCCGGGTACTGATTCCGGTTCCTGGTCTTTCATGCGATGGCTCGCGAAGTGCTCGACGCTTAGCAGCATGCTCTTCTTCGTCACCCCACTGTCTCATCAAATGGTTCTCTTTTCTCTTGACAGCACTTGACTGGAGTACCTCGATCGGGTCGGGTTGAGTCACATTCCTCGAAAGTGCACTTTTGCCAAGCGATGCCGTTTTGCGGTCTTTGCGTTGCTGTTCCAAGATACCTTGCTGTGCCAGGTCCTTGGATGACGATTGCGGCTTTTCAGATAGCTGGGACAGCTTCGACAGATCTCGTGCTCTAGGCGCTGGCATTTCATTGATCTGCTTCTCACCGCTCCACGTGGCGCCCTTTCCAACTACAGCCTCTTGCTGCTGCAGAATATTGTTGCTGCTGGCGAAGCTATCGGTCATCGAGGTCTCCGTTAAACTTTGCTCACCAGCCTTCTTTCTCCTTCCCCTCCTCTTCGGCTGCGCCAATAATTGTCCTGTGATAGGATCGTGCGTAAGTTTCGGAGGTGAAATGAAAGCATTCTGAGCTGGAACAGCAGGTTGCTGTAGCCGGGGTGGCGATGCGAAGTCAACCTCTTCAGTATGCTGCGCGTTGCCGTTCGCTTTGACACGATTATGCTTCGCATTCTCACTCGTGTTGTGTGTGCTGGCGGACGTGCTTTGTCTTAGGTGCTGGGCTGGTTTTCCCACCTCGCTAATCTTGATTTCCTGAGGCGCGGGCTTTGCAGGACTACTCGACAGACCCAGCAGT
>JAASLG010000566.1:0-20684 GCA_013365235.1 Cercospora sesami | reverse complement strand
GCTGTTTTGCGATGACCACCTGTTCCCGTCCTGCTGCGGTGCTGCAACCGCTGCTGCTGCTGCTGGAGGCGCGCGTATGGGCGATGACCTTGCTCTGAGGGAGATGTGATCTATCGACGATATCTCAGCGGCTGCCTACCGCCGCAAGGCACCGTGTAAGTTCTGTCTTTTTCGAACTCGTTGGCGGCGATAAGCATGTGCGACGGTGAGCGTGCTCCCTCGTGTCGACGGAAGATGGGGTGTGGTGGTGGTGGTGGTGGTGGTGAACGAGCATGTAAATATTGGGCTCCCACGCCGACGACACTTCTCCCATCGTCACCCATTTGTAATCTTAATCTAACACTCCATCACCACAGTCTCCGCCATGCGCACTCTATTCTCAGAGAACATCCTCTCGCCCACGCCCACCCCTGCGCCTGAGCAGAACAAGAAGAACCCCTTCGAGCTTTCCTTCGCCTCCAGCGGGCCCAGCGCGCACAACAGTTCGACAGCGTCATCGCATAACTCGCCCAAAGAGAACGACTGGCTGACATCGTACTACCGCGAGCAACAACGATTCGCTAATGAGGTCCACATCCAGAGCAACCAGAGCCACGCCACTCAAAATGCATCGACACGACCTGGCCACGCACGGAGGAAGGGCAACCCAAAAGTCCTCTTCATGGGGATGCGAAGGTGACCAGAATCTTCCAACTACCCACCCAGCACGCGTCTGACCTCCCTCCCAGAAGCGGCAAATCCTCCATCCAAAAAGTCCTCTTCGAGAAATTCTCCCCAGCCGAAACCCTCTACCTCGACCCCACCAACAAAATCGAATCCGCCACAATGTCCTCCTTCATGAACTTCGAATCCTCTGAAATCCCCCCCAACATCCCCTACCTCTCCCCCGACTTCGACCGCGAAGCCCTCTTCGGCGGAACCACAGGGTCCATAATCTGGGTCCTCGACATGCAAGACGAATACTTCCAATCCATCGACGCCCTAATCAAAACCGCCTCCTTCATCATGGACAACTACCCACGTCTCAACTTCGAAGTCTTCGTCCATAAGACCGACGGCCTCTCCGAGGAATACAAATACGATACATTCCGTGACGTCCGGCAACGAGTACAAGATGAACTCTCTGACGCAGGTTACGGAGATCGTTCCGTGGCATTCTATCGAACTAGTATCTTCGACCACTCAGTCTATGAAGCTATGAGTAAAGTCGTTCAGAAACTTCTCCCGCAATTACCAGCCATGGAAGCTCTTCTGAATAAACTCTGCTCAACGTGCAGGACTCAGAAAGCCTACCTCTTCGACACGGTCTCGAAAATCTATCTCGCGACAGATACGAGTCCGACATTCTTGAAAGACTACGAAGTCTGTTCAGATTACGTCGATGTCATCGTTGATATCAAGCAGATTTATGGATGGCATGGGCCGGAGAACAAGAACGATTCCAGCGAAGCTCCTTCCTCTTCGGCTGTGGTCGGCGAAAGTCTGATCACGTACGACAAGAGCGGGAATACGTATATTTACGCGCGGGAGATTAATGAGTATGCACCCGTCCCTTCCCTTTATCCGCTCACATTGTTAGGCGACTAATATGCTTCTGCTAGATATCTCTCCCTCATCTGCGTCATGGGCCAAGGAAGTACAGCAGACAAACGTGTTCTGATCGACTACAACGTAAGTATACTGAACGACGCACTGCAGCAAATGTTCGCGTTGTGAGGAGAACATGAAATGAAAGAAAGGGAAGGCGGCGGTCGTCGGATTTGTACAAATATCCATTCGGCAAAAGCCTTCGGCTCGGCAATCGGCAGCTGCACATGGAATGCGAAGGGAGAAGCTGATAGCAAGGAAGGAAAGAGTCGAGCACCTGCAGATACGAAGAAACTTGTACATAAATACAGCAGGTACACGACCATACTGCCACAAGGAAATCGGCACTTCGCAACCTTATTACCTTCACTGCACTATGAATCGCACCTGATGACAAGATATGTCTCCTTGACAGATTATAGACACGATTTTAAATGGGCGACCAAGTAAAAAAGCTAAGTACTCGAAAAAGAAATCCCATCATGTCCAGATGAACAGAAAAAGCCCCCAAAACATCGACCCATGGGTACTCGTGCCAAAGATTTGTGGTTTCGCATTATCGTCCTCCGCTACGCCTGCGCTGTATATTCAAGCTCGTGTTCGTGGTGGTGGTTGTGGAGGTGGTGTTTTGTGCCCAGCGCCAAGCCTTGTTAGGTTTCCATCGAATTGATGCGTGGTCGAATGCGTCGCTGCTGGGAATAAGGCGTTCATGCTCAGCCGCTCAGCCGCTTTGTCGCATCGCTTCTCGTCGAGAAGTCGTGTCTCTTCGTAAGTCCTCAGCCGGCAGTCCTGGCAGTCTCAAGTAGGATAGCATACTGTGCTTTGCGTCATCCAAAAGCCCAATTTCCCTTCTAACTCATGCGTAAAGAACCGGCCAGCTCCCATGGGCCCATCAAGCTCCCATATTCGATCCTGGAACGACATTTTGACTGCACAATTACCCCCGTAACGCCTCGCTGTGCTGTGCTTCTGCGTGCGTGTCGTAAGTTTATCGGAATCTGGCAGAGCATCGGCCCATGACTTCGCCTTGACAGACTAGCTCTGCGCTGAACTCAGAGCCATCGAGTGTGAGGTAGATATCGAAGTATACGCGGTAAAAGGTGCCTTGTGGGGTATCCATTCGTTCAAAATCCTTTTCGAGGTTCTTCCGACTGAGGTCAGATGTAAGTGTGACGACCTCCTTGATGCCTGTGAACGTGATTAGCAAGGTCTCTGAGAGCGCTGGAAGTGAGGTTGTGCTTACGGGGATCCTTTGTATATTCCGGGCATACATCCTCGTCGCAGGCATACAGAACATCCTCGTACATTAGCGTCGCACCGGGTGCGACTTGTCTGAAGAAGGACACCTTGACGGGCTCGCCAATCTTTACCCGCTGTCCCTTTTGCACAAAGATCTGTCGTGTGTACTTGCAACGGTCCTTACCATCGAGCGAGGGCACACGGTATTGCTCGGGATGATGTCCTTCCTTGAACGGCTGCAGCGTAGCCATGAGGTAATGCCTTCGTGCGACACGCGACGTGATGACTCGCTCCGTGATACCAGCTGTGACGGCTCCTTTGACAATGGCCGCGACCGAGTCCATAGGTCGTACGACCTTGTTCTGGAATTGCGGAGGCACGTGTAATTTGATCTGCTGGAAGAGATACTCGGAGGCGCCGAATCCTCCAACAACGAGCACGTTCTACATCACGTTAGCCACTGATTAGCGATGATCAATGAGGTCCACCGTCATACCTGTAGCGCCCTGTTCTGTGCTTGAATCGCAATGATCTGATTCCTGACCAATTCCAAAATGCGATTGACGACGGGCTCGAAACATTGCAAGATTTCTTCGTTAGTGAAAGTCATGTAACCTTCCTCAATGCCTGCCTCAGGGAACTCGGCCTCAATTCCAACATCAACAGCCCACTTCTGGCCATTGTTGCGGAAGTCTGCCTTGATTCTGTTCTCAAAGTCCATGATACATTTTGCGTAGACCTTGCCTGCAGTCTTCGAGCCATCTGGCAGTTTCATCTTCCTAATCTTGGCCCGCAGAATATTGGAGAAGTTCCTGTTCAAGGCTGTCGATCCGCAGGAGTCTCCAGAACCAGCCGTGCATTCGGCGACTGTGAACGGCGATTCTTCTTCGACTTCGTATGCGATCAAATCGACAGTACCTCCACCACAATCGACAATCAAGACTGCATCGTGCACCTTCAGGTTCAGAAGGCCAGTCTTTGAGCAGAACATAGCTGCAGCCTCGGGCTCGGAGATAAGTGTCAACCGGTTGTCATTCTCGTCTCGCAGGAAACCAGCTTGAATTGCCGCAGCTCTTGTTGCTGCCTTGCCGGCATCGTTCCAAATGGCTGGAACTGTCAAAAAGTATTTTATGTTGCGCTCTTCTCGATTGAACACCTCACCCAGTGTCTTTTGTAATTGGTTGCGCATCGCCTGCCGCAGTTTGAACAGATAATCGGCAGCGACATCGATTTCGGACTTCCCGGGTGGGAGCGGTGGGAGGTTGATAGGGTCGATATATGTGTTGCCAGAAAGCATCAGCTGAAGCTTGAACCACTCCACTTTCTGGACTCCCGGCTTTGGGTAGCCAGTAGGCGCGAGGGCTTCGGCGATATCTGGTCCCCAGCCTACCACCTGCTGGTGCTGGTCGTAGTACAGCACAGTTGGGATCTGCGGTTCGATTAGCACAACATTGTTGGCGCCGCACAAAATGAATACTTACTTTTTGCTTCGTCTGCGTACCAGCACCTGGCCATTCGACAATGATATCTTCTTTGGCCTCGGTGTTGGTGGCAAAGGCGAAGGCTACGCCAGAGAATGTCGTACCCTGCCGTCGCTGTCAGTATTGGGTCCCTTCATCTGCCTAGACCGACTCACGAAATCAATGCCGACGATGAGCTGCGCTTTGCTTCTAGAATTGTCGCCCTGCACCTCGTGTCGCCCATTGTTGTAGGGGTGCACTGCTTGCGGTCCATAGCCGTAGCCTGCTTGTCCCGGATGCGGCTGGCCCATGGGGTAGCCGGGGGGAGCGGGCTGACCGTACAGCTGCGGCTGATGCTGCGGTGGGTAGCCGTGACCGCCGCCGGTGTTGATGGGCGGAGGCATAGGACTCGATGGCCTGCCTTGGTTAGGATGCCCCGGAGCGCCCAAGTTCCCTCCCTGATTGGCGTACTGGTATGACGGCGGCCGACCCAGAGGCTGGCTGTTGGGGTTCATGGCGAGCGATGTCGACGAGGCCGAGGCAGCCTGGGGCGGAGCGGTGCTGTTTGACTGAGCTGGATCGCGCGAGACGCCGTTCGAGGCAACAGCAGCGGTGCTGGCGGGCGCGTTCGCGGGCGATGAGGTGCCGTTGGTGGTGGGCGCGGGCGCTGAAGTAGCTGATGGAGCCGTGGGGCCGGCGCGCGACGGCGAGGGACGATTGGCGGGGGCGGAGAGGGTGGTGGTGCTGCCTGCGTTGGAGCTCTGGCTGCCGGCGACGGAGTTGCTGCTGCTTCTGCGTGTCGAACCGACGAGTCGTCTGAAACGCGAGTTCATGGAGGACATAGGAAAGAGCCGGTCATGGGCAGCAGCCTCCCTGACACTTTTTGCCGGAAGGAGCAGCGCCAAATGCGACTGCGACTGACCAGTGCGGGTGGGCGTGGAGGGGCGGAGAGCGGCCGCCGAGTGAGCAGACCGACAGGCAGGCAGGCAGGCAGGCACGCGGCAGGCGGTATTGGCTGGTGTGTCTGTGAACTGCTGGCTGTGCCGACTGCGGGTTCGCGGTGCGCCGTGTCCTTCGGTTGGGCGCGCAGCCGGGGGCGTGAATCAGCAGCTGAGAGTCGGCGTCGGAGACTGATCTGACGGAGCTGTCACAAAAGCGAAGGCCAAGCAAGAGGCGATGGGGCGAGGCGACAGCGACAGCGACAGCGGATTGGGGAGGATGGCGATCTCAGATGGCAGCGCATCTACAGAGGGTTGGTGCGCAACTGCAGACCAGAGCTCAATCGCCCGCCGAGCGCCAGCGCCAGCACCAGAGCCTTGGCATGCCCCAGCTCGATGGCCAGCCGGTCTCCATTCATCTCTCAGCCTCAATCCACACTGCCCGCATCCCGGCGAGCCCATCTCCATCAACCCTCCCATCGGTGCCGCAACGTGCGGCCCTGACGCTGCGCTTCGAGCTTGGTCGCATAAGCAGGCCTGCTTCTGTTTCATGGCCCAGTGCGAAAAAGACCTGTCTACATGCTCTACAGTCCTCCACGATTGCATCTATGAGCCTACGACCACAGTTCGGGGCGGGGCGGTGAACTCCATCACATCACGCAGGGATCCGCTTTAGATCTATGTATTGCCTTTCTCGGCCACAAATGTTTCCGGCGGAAGTCATGATTTGCCATTGACCCCCCGCGCTTATGGCTAGCCCGCCGCCATAGCTGCCCTCACCAACACGAGCATGGCTGAGAAAATTTCATCCCTACATACGAGCGTGGTCTCAGGCGCAGCACCTAGTTTTCAGCTCGTCCAGGGTGTGTCAGCTTGCTGCCAGTACCTGGTACCTCGACTTTCGGCTGGTGGCGTCCCGGGCTGCACTTCATCTGGAGCAGCAAAGGATCTCCCCACCCAACAGTACGGCTCAATCCACCAAATCTTTTCGCGTGCGAATGACAGACAGCCATTACCGAGCAATACTGCCAACCCTCGGCCGGATATGGGCCTCACATGTCAACGTTTCACAGGCGTTTATGCAGCTTCCGGTGGATGCCCAACGAACACTGCAACCGTGCCACCAGCTTTATATGCCCCTTTCAGAAATCGCAATGGCTGCACACTGCGTCGACCTGCTTGGCATCGACCAAATGAACAAGCTCCGCATCACCTATATAACATGACACGGACTGCCCAGGAACCCTCCTGCAGATGACACGATCCGCATGTGTCTTCTTACTCGTGCTTTCCGCTAGTGTGGGGAAACAATCTCAATTCCATCAATGTGTTGAGGTTATGACATTTCCACCCTTTGGGAAATTGCAGACATGTCTTTACAGACGCAAATGCCTCACGCACCGACGTCTCCTGGACACAACAGTTGACAGTCTCAGCGCCGAACCGAATGTCACAAGATATTGGCCGCCACCTTGCGAACCTGAGACAATACAATCTGAGACGAGATGACGAAGACAACACAACACCACAACCTCGTGTCAGCCATGCTCCACCATATGGACGCTGCTAACGTTGAGATGTTCCGTTTCATGCAACTAGTGCAACCATCACTCTCACGAGGCACCTTGTTCCAGTGAAGCTCCCGATGAAAGACATTGTCTTTCCTGCTGCGGTAACATTCCAACGGTCAATTATGACGGGCGTTGAGCTGTTCCAAAGTCCCTCAGCACGTTCCGAACGACTTCAATGCTGTTGATTGCCAATCAGAAAATTTCAAAATCCTGAATTGGTGTGCAAAGAAAACGAATTACTACTGCATGCCGCTGGCGCGTAGAGGAGTGCTGCCAGTGTCGTCACAACCCCTGCTTCACAATTTAATGTCATTCGGACTATTCTCTAGTGCTACCGATCTTGATTCGCACAGATCTACAGCATCAAACCGGAAACAATGCTGGTACATGCGGTGTTTGAGTAGGCGAAGGTAAATGCATTACATTGTGCACTTATGATGGAGCTGATCATCGTTTGGGAGTGCTCGAAGCTTTACTGAGTACTGATCAAAATTTCACCATCTTCAATCAAATCTCTGCACGCCCGGTAGAGTTGCGGAAGGCGCGCTGGCGCGCACCTCTCAGCGCCGATCTGCAGCTTACGCAGACCACCCATTTGTGTAGCTCACACTATCACCTCGGTCTCGAACTACAAAGGCCTTGCAAATGTGGTGCTCGCACCATTCGAAGACAGCCTTGCGCAAGCCGCAAGCCGCCCTCCTCGACTGGACATCCGATCCAAGCTGCTCCGGGCTCCGCGGTAGCCTTGTTTACGACTGGATCCGCCACCAGGCATACAGAGAAAAAACCCGAAACTCATAAGCCTGCGTAAATGGTCCAGTCCTATGCGAACAAGTGATTGGCGCGAGACCTGCTTTCGGACCCGAGTCTAGACCGCGGGTACACGCGAAAGCGAGCTATGGTGTTGAATGGCCTGATCATTTTGGTCTCTATGCCATCTCATGGCCAGTTTCTCTTTCCCAGTCAACAGCAATGACATTGATGCATGGTGCTGCTGGCTATCCAAGTATGTGCCCCGGTCACTTCGTCATGGGGGACGCGCCTCTTGGGACCTACTCGGGAGAAACGGATGAGGCCAAGCTCACCAAGCAAAGAGCTTGGTATGCTTGATCCATTGGAAGCAGGCCAGCTTTCACAGAAGTCTGGAAATTTCGCAGATAAAGCATGATCCTGCGACTTAAGAGGATGCATGAAATCCGCGAGAATTGACCGAGAGGTGCAATGCGCTTCGAGCGGCAGGTCGCGAAAGACTAGAAGTCTTACAGCACGCCGACTGAATGGCTTACGATGCCAGAATGGCCTTGCACCGGAAAGCGGAAGGAGCTGGCCTTGAGCATGCTGCACGAAGCTGCAGAGTACTCATCATTGTACTAGGTAGGCGTACCCGCATCAATCGGGTTGAGACATCAGTGAGGCCATTCCACTCTATTGATCACGGATCCTTCTAGCCAGCAATTCTCGATTCGGACAATTCCCTTGCAGCCAACCGACTTCACGAATGGACCAATACACACAGGCGTCTTTGTCGCTGTCACATTTTTTATGATCTAATTGTCGCGTCGAACTGATGCGGACATTGCTACGTCTCCTCGGAGACCGTTCAAGTGATGTATCCGATGTTGCCTGTCTCCCCAGGAAATGCTTTTTCGGACTTCTTTCCGGAAAGACTGCCTAAAATCTCAAGCGCGGCAACAACAAGCGCTTTCCTAGCAACCAGTCGAATGGAGGTTCCGGGACTGATGCCGAAGGCAGGGGAGCCGTGAACACTTCCTTCGCCCGGACTGCGTGCGGTTCAGAAGACACGTCTGGAATGAAGAGTCACACACTAGGATATGCATCGCAACGCCCAAAAGAGAGAAGGTAGGCATGACAGCCGCAGAGGTTGCTGAAATGCCGAACCTGCGCAAACTACATTTCTGCGAACGATCGGGCCAACACACTGCTCCATACACCCAATGACTTCTCACCTTTTCATTCGCAGCATAGTACTGATTGCACTCAATCACAAATCACGTCGACTTCGTTGAGATCTCCACTAGACGAACGTTCACTGTCAGAACTAACGAGGCAGCACTCATTTGATCAATTCGGCCCCACAAACGCAGATCAACGTCGCGCCACCACGAGGAACGCCGTTCCAGACTAGTCACCAGAAGTCTTGATCTGCACTGCCGCCGACAGTGCCGCAAGAGTAGGCCACAGTGTGCTTATCTCCAACACGCAACCTATCATGCAGTCAATCGGTAAGTAGCAGGATCCTCGGACTTGCTCAGAGCAGAAGGTTGGAGTTGAAAATACGGCTATGGTCCATACCTTCGACAGTTCACAGGTGGCGTCAAGCAATTCGAGGGCTATTCTCAGTCCTCGGTTTCATCTACCTGAACAGATCGCAGATCGCCTCAAGGGCATTCTCAATGCTCCTTGGACATCGACCTGCCCCAAACCTCACTCCCTTGAAGGCCTAGATGAGGGCGATCCTGACAAGGCATTCTTCGCGAGGTTGAACTTTCGCAGGTATCGACTGTGTGTCCGTATGGGAATCTTTCGTCCAGATGGTGGTCGAGATCTCCAGTACTTGCACGCATTTTCCCAGAGCCTGCTTCGCGCGACCCCAAGGATGCCCTACTTAGGCCAAGCTCGTTGTCATGGGTAGTTAGCCGTCTATGGCCGAAGAGAGCGCGTCAGTGACGTGGAAGCAGACGTAATATTCCGGCCCATTCGACCACAGTGTGCTTTTCTTCGCTACGCGGCCTATCAAGCAGTCAATCGTTGAGCGAAAGATTCCTCGGAACCGCGCGGAGGTGAAGATCGGGGCTCAAAACATGGCCAATATCGACGACTTTAACAATTTGCTGGTGGCTTCGACCAACGCCAGATTAAGATTGGCCCTCGGAGCTGAACAATTTCCATTTGAGAAGCATTACATTATGCTACACGACACACATACGTCGAGCAATCGCTTGCAGGCCCCATTTCAGCTTGCAATCGACGATTCTTCCAATTTCTTACCATTGTACCATCCTCAAAACTTCGACCACTCGGTGTTGACCTCTACTGCGATTGTACGGGGTATGCAAGCTGTCATTGGTCTGGCACATGAGCTCATCGATCATTCACCGCCATCTGTGTCTCTTGTTACCGCTGTGAACATTGCTCGACAACAATCCTCTTGGAAGTTCGTGGGCTCTTTCCTCCTCGAGGAGTCAGGCAACCCCTCGTCGACGTTTTTGCGGCTCACGCCACCGTTCCAGCTCGGTGCTTAGCAGCCAATGGAGCCCGCTTCCTGGCAGTCGACCTCGCGGTCGAAGGGTAGGCGCAAGCTGAAGCGACCCCGGCAGACAAAGAAGAGCAGTCCAGAGAAGCAAGAGTCGGAGGAGAAGAAGCCTGGTCCGCCGAAGCCAGAACCGAAGAAGATGCTTGGTCGGAAAGCTCAAAATCGGGCGAAACTGGCCATGATCTCTAATCGACTGGACAAAACAATGGGTCCAGTAATGTCTGGAGATCAGTATGACCAGTTGGTTGATTGAATGGCAGCCGCTGTGATCGAGATGCGAAAAGTCGCTGCTGCTGCTGATTCTCTTGCATTGGTTCCAAAGCCCGATGAAGTTTCGATGGCTCTCAACGGGCAGCCGAACCCATATGGTTCCGTTGCCAAACCTATCTCGGATCAAGACCTGGCGATGCTGCAGAAGGAACCAAAACACATATCATGGAAGGAAGTGTATCTTTTGATGCAACATAGACATTCATCTGGCTTTATCCGGAATATCATCGATCGCATGGATATCAAACTCGGCGTGCCCGATTGGTATCTCAGCGAGCAAACTTTCTGGAGAGAGGCCAAAAAACAGATCTGCGCCTCCAGGCAATTTTTATCGCTCAGAGGGCAAGATCCCATTTTGAAAGGCACCAAAGATCTTTGTAACTGGGTGGGCGAAGGTGACCGACGACCAGCTGTGCGTACTACTCCTGCCAGGGTATGTGTACGCATACGGATACTTTAGCTAGGCTTTGACAAGCGCGGTCTGTGATTGTCCTCCTCTCGATCATTTGCCGACAGCGAATAAGGTCTCCATAGCCTTTGCGATGATTTACAGAGATATGCAGGCAGCGCAGTTTACTAGCTTTATTATGCTTCCATGCTCTGATTACTTTCGTTACTGCGTTGCTCGAATCGAAGAGACCCCGCGGCCAAGTCAGATGCTGAGCGAAGCAAGAGCTCAGAGGCCACAAGGCTGAGGTACTTGCAAGGCTGCGAGAGTGCAAGGCCGAGGTGCCGCAAGGCTGGCAGATCGCAAGGCTGAAGTTCCGCCAGTCCGACGCATCGCCCGACCGAGCGCGGCCGTATGAGGTACGAGAAGTGATAAAAGGAAGTCTTGTCCTCGTGGGGGAGCCAACGGGGAAGTCATAGAAGTATGCCAGTCAATCGAATCCTGAACTCACACAACGCAAATTTCGGGCTTCTGGTCTCGCTGAGAGTCCGCGAGAGGGCTCGCAAACATGATCGTCAGCCCGTACATCATGCGGGCTTTCATCATGCGGGGAATTGTGGCTCTTGAGTTCGATAGTCCTGCATTGGATACATGTGAGAGTTGTCATTCTCCGAATTCGGTACCGCTAGTGATGTCGACTGGGGGCGATATGAGTGGAACCTCACATCCGCTCACACTATCGTTCTTGGCATCGAAATGATAAAACATCGATCAATTTATCTTCATTGGAGATCCGTAGACCTCGTGAATGGACTTCGATTCCGGAACTACATACTCGAGGTAACACTCTAGCACGAGTTGTGAGCAGCAATCTGCATTCTCCATTATTCCGTTTTCATCAACTTGATTAGTCGCGTCGTTGTCATCTGTCCGCAGTCTGATTCGATCGCTCGCCCCCTACGCTCTCCATTTTTATCATTTTCTTGTTCCTGTCCAACTTCTCGCCAATAGCTTGGGAGAGGAATACTTTACCTCGCTCATACTTTTCGCGGAGTGCTCCTATGCCGTCCAGGCCGTTCTGTTTCGTTGAATCGTCGCTGCGCTTTGCGTATGTCCAAGCGGCTCAAGTATTGAGCGGGATCTGGTGTCGCGACTCGTCGCCGATCGGTGCAGTAGCGAGTTCCTGCGTAGCTGCTTCTCGTCTGGCGAGAGTGCTGCACTGACTAGTTATGTTAGATCAATTGTATGCTGCTGCATCTCAGCCGAGATGCAGAAAGGCTCCCACCCGTTGTTCATCCAGCAGCTCCATTGGTGATTGGTGTACCACTTCCGTTCACAGACGCAGACTGACGGCGCTTAGCAGGATTGTGGTTCTCCTAAGATCGAGAATCAGCTCAGTGAGCTCGTCATCCACGTACACTGGCAACAGGCCCAGCCTGTCTCTTAGCGGAGCGTGCACTCTCGTCACTCACGTCCAAGCCTGCATTTGTAAAGCTCCGCTTCTTCTCGAGAGGCTCTTTCTTGCCCTTCTTCTTCTTGACGGGTCGGGTCTCGCCCGCTTCGAAAAGGTCCGGTGGGAGCTGATAGCTGCAGCAGCGTCAGTATGGTTCGAAGTCTTGGGATGTCGCAAACATACTCTCGATGATACTTGATCTGTACCGAATGGACGTCTGGATTATAACCAGGCCAGGACGTCACATTTGTTTTGAAGTCATTAACAGAATAAGAAATGTCAAGATTCTTTTCGCCTGCCGAACGGGTTAGCCAAAGACGTGTCACTTATAGCTTTGTGAGACCGACCTTTGTTGAGCTCAATGCCGAGATAGAAAGTGGTGGTCCAAAGCTCCAGCTTGCTGTCTTCTTTCTTCTCGCCTTCCTCGCTGGTCGAGTTCAGCCCGTTCACGACGTCAGCATCTCCCTCAGCGGCAGCCTGCTGCTTTACGTCTGCTGTCTCTTCGGTCGTAGTGGTCTTGTCAACCAGGCCTTCGAGGCCGCCACCTAGCACTTTTTCAACTTCTTCTTCATCCTTACACTTGTGATGTCGCTCGATGCCCTTGTTGAAAGGCTGCACAAGCTTGACTTTGTCGGCGCTGTCCTCGATACCTTCGACCAGTTTGTAGCGTAGACGCGATGTGACCAGGCCAGACCAAGCCTGCTGCTCTTCCTTGGTCTTGGATGCAGTCACGACGACGATGTAGTGCTGGTACGCCGAGGTGAAGAACTCATGCTTCACGAAAAGGTCGCGCCATTGCTTCTTGCCCGCGTAGACTTCAGTCATGATCTCGTGACCTCGGTTGAGCTCGCGAAGAATGACAGTCTTGGTAGACCGCGTGATAGTGTGGGTGGCGTTCATGACAGGGTATGCTGGTGTGATCACGGGCATCAGATGTCGTTTGTCACGGAAGTTCTTGTTAGGGTCCCACTCCTGCTGATTGAGCGAGGGTCCTTTCTCACGCGCCTGCAGGTATATTGGCGATGGCCACTGCCAGCTCTTAACGACCCAGAAGAACTTGGCGACAATAGACGAAGCGGCTGCCTTGGGGTATAGCTGACAGACTCGTGCCACCATCATGGCATAAGCGACACCTCCCGGGTAACCATAGACATTGCCGTAGAGACCACGCTTCTGTGCCCATATCTTGATGGCACGAACAGCCACGCGAAAGACTCGTGTCTGTGGCACCAGAGACAAGATTTTGTTTGTGACTCGAGTTCCGTTGATGCACTTGAGATCGGTCTCGCTCAGACCTCGAAGCAGTTCTGTATCATCCAGGGAAAGGCCCACAGGGACTTTGTCCTTGTGCAGGGTGCACCAAATCAGATCGATGGAGATGCCGTCTATTTCGGTCTTGATGATGGGCACTGCGATACCAGGTACGGGCACGAGCTCGGTGAGTTTCTCGGGTGGAACACGTTTGCGGATCATGCCTGGCATGAGTTCGAAAAAGTCGTCTCTCGAGACATGCTTTGGCCCAACCATGAGCGTGTCGATATCCGAGCCAGGACCGAAAACGCCCAATTGGTAACTGCCATAAGCAGAGACCTTACCACCAGCCTCCTTAAGTAGCTCCGGATTGAGGCCTTTCTTCTTGCCGGCCTCTTGCACGAGCTCGACAGCCAGCTGTTGCAGGAGACCGAGTACCTGTTTCCTGCGCGGATTGTCAGCTCTTCATCCCTCGTTCGCCATTGTATATCTTGCATCACCTACCTCTTCTCCGAGCCCTCCTGCGACTCGAAATTGTTCTGCGCCTTCAACTCGGCCATCAACATGTCGTTCAATTCATTGTCGCGGGGCTTTGGAAGATCGGTGGACAGTGGCGCACTGACGCCCAGATACTGGGCGTTCTGTTCCGCCATGGTGGGGTCGTGATGGTGCGCGGCGATGAAGGTGACTAGGAGGAGTCGGAAGTGTTGGTCTGCGCGGCTCAAGGTCTCATCGGAGCATGCGTCGCGAATCCTCGAGGAAGTCGCTGGGCCAATGGGCAGAAACGGAGACGGCCACAGGGCGAGATATGGATACGAACGCGATCAGACCGACGGTGAGTGCGCGCTGCCGCACAATCGCGTTGAAGGTCGGTCGGAGTGGATGGACGAAGATGAACGGCAAGTGCGCGTGAAAGGCAGACGTTCGAACGTTAGCGCAGATCCGGCTGCCGGCTGCAGACCCTGGTCCGATGGGAGCCAGCCCTTCACTTTTCAGCCACCGCTATCCGACACACGCGACTCGCACATCATCATGCGGCATATGGACATGACACGGCGCACGACACCGAAAGATGCACCCGTGTTCACTGAGACGCGCGACGCGCTGCTCGAACGCGATTGACATACTGATTCGGCATTAACAACGTTCTTCACGGCGGAAATGAGCTAACATCGCAAGTGAGACCGCGGAGAACACAGGAAGACCAGACGGTAATATGTACTGCCATTTGCAAGGTGGAGTCGCCCGTCAACGCGATCAAAGCTCAGTTCGAGGCAAAGAAGTCGCGCAACTGCTGATCCAGCCACTTCACGTCCTCAACTGACTGCCCAAGTCCTCCAGCCCAATGGCCCCAAATACTTTCGAATGGGACGCACTTCCCGACGCCGGGCCTCATACGGGCGACTTCATCTTCACTGTCCTCTGGAGCTATGTGCAAGTTAGCGTGGCATTCCACGACATGGTCATACGGCACCTCTTACGGAAGTAAAGATCAGTTCTGCCTGGCAGCACAAGAGCTTTCGCCTTGATACCTTTCATAGCTGCATCGAAATCGCCTAAGATGGATCAGTCATGCGGCAAAAGTAGGCATCACTCGCAAAATCTCACCATTGTAAGGGTCCTGCTTGGAGCAGTCACCGGCCTGCCATGTGAAAAGCATGGCGACCATGTTGTCAGGATCCTTGGACAGAGCCCATTCCTCCCAGAAGTTGACCATGAAGTCTTCGATATCCTTGAATCCTAGCGCGCTCTCGTACAGCTTCGCGCGGTAAAAGGCCTGACTGAACCCCCAACCGGAGTACACTCTTCCGAGTGCTTTTAGGCTTACGATACGCTCATGGTCGCTCCAGGCCCGATACTGATTGATGGTTGCCTCTCCCTTGCAGACACCTCCCGAAGCGATGCCTTTACCTCCCAGTACGGCTACCTTGACGCCCTCCAGCATCGACTGGTTGTGCAGCGAAGTCTTGGCAGATCCACAGAATGGCACGATCAGGTCCATGAAGTCTGGAAATTGTGTGGCCCACTGGTATGTCTGTCCAGCGCCCATGGACCACCCGAGGACAGCTCGGGCATGGCTGACATCGAGCTTCTTCGTGACTAACTCATGCTGAGCACGAACGTTGTCATAGAATGTAACTTCTGGCCAAGGTCTAATGTCCTTTCGATTGCTTGGGCTGCTGGACTGGCCATTGCCAAACAAAGCTACGATGACGATAAAGTATTCCGCCGGGTTCAATGTCTTGTCGCTGCCGATCAACCATTCGTTGTCTGCAATGGCTCCAGAATACCAAGTGGGATAGATGATGGCCGGGCTTCCGGGCTCGCCAAAGGTCTTGTATGCTATCTTTGCATCAGGAATTACGCCTCCATTTTGAAGCTTGAAATCTCCAAGCGAATAGGTCGAGAAGTCGGTCGACATGTTGTCCATCTGCTTTCCCAAGTCGGCTATCTTGTTTGACGAGTCTGGTGGCTCCTCGAATGAGTGACTGCTACGCAGAGTATCTCCCCGCTCCATGAAGAACGTTTACGCTTGTCAAGCAAGCGATAAGAATAATGCACGTCGTATCTGATAGCAGCCGAACAAAGTGGTCAGGCCATATTTTCAGGGCTGCTGGGTAAGGATCCAGGTACTGGACTCCAGCCCATAACCCCGCTATTGTGGTTGCTGTGGTTGGTTCAGGTGTGGGGTCCATGAGACCTCGAAAGTGACTGCATCAATCGTGCTGTACATTGCTTTGTGCCACAATTGTCAAAGCAAAATCAGAAAACTCGATTCCTCGAGCATATAGCCAGATGCATATGGCATCCAATGCATGATATCAAGAGTCGCAGTTGGCGTCGTGACTTCCTCCGGAGTAGACACAGCGCGATGTGACGCCGGCTCAAGCTTAGCGGAAAGAGTTCCATTTGCCGATGACGTTTGCCATTGCGGATTATCGCAGCTTACCAAATGACAGCAAATGAAGACCAGCCGAGTTCATTGCCGCAAGAACATTGACTAAGGACTAATCAGGTGGTCACCAACTTCGTACCAAAACCGAAACGCTCGTCTTCTCTCATACAGACCTCACAAACTTTTCACAACACCACTTACGGCAAAGACAAGAAGTCAATAAGCTTCACCAGGATCTCCCGATAGACTTCACATCTGCTGAGAAGAAAAGACCATCAGCGACCAGCAACCATGTCCGGCGAACCCGAACAAAAACGCAACGACACCGCCACCCACGAAAACATGTATGACAGCGAAAAAGCCGTCCAACGCAACCCCCACGGAAACTTCAAAGAAGTCGAAGCCTCCCGCCCCGACTTCGACACCCAAACCCAATGGCACTACACCAAAACCAAAAACCCCTCCTGGAAACCCGGCCAAGGCGCCAACGACAACGGAGCCTCCCTCCAAAAGAAACACATAGCAATCGACCCCTACGCAGAAGGTCGACCCGCCACGTTCAACTACAAACTCCTTATTAGCGCGATAATCCCCCGTCCCGTAGGCTTCGTTTCCACGCGATCAAAAGATGGAACTTCAACCAACTTGGCCCCATTCTCATACACCCAAATGGTAAACCACGACCCCCCAGTTTTCATCATCGGCTACGCAGGAGGTATGGATCGCGCGAAAGATAGTCTTCGAAACCTCGTCGAATCGGGAGAATGTACCATCAACATCATCTCTGAACACTATCTCGAAGCGGCGAATGCGACTTCAGTGAACGCACCTTATGGAGTTTCCGAATGGGCTTTGACGGGTTTGACGCCTGGAGAGACAGAAGTTGTGAAACCGAGTCGAGTCAAAGAGGCTGTGTTTTCTGTGGAGGCCAAATTGATGAATACGCAAGAATTCGAAAGTCGGGCGACACCAGGGAAGAAGACGGGCGTGTTGGCTGTTGTGGAAGGTGTGAGATTTTGGGCGAGAGAGGATGCGATTAATGAGGAGAGGAATTTGATTGATCCGAATGTGAGTTTTGTGCTTTCTCATACTTACACATTTGTAGGCCTTGCTAATGAATTTTTAGGTCCTTCGCCCGATTGCTCGTCTCGGAGGCATCACTTACGCGCGCGTGCTTGAAGGCATCGAACTTCCTCGACCTGATTGGGAAGAACTCAAGAAAGAAGCTGAGCCAGCAGGTCTCGTGAAGCCAAAGCGTGATGACCAATGACTATCTCACCATCGACAGCGTCTCTGAGATATAGACATAGAGTGAGATGGATAAATGAGCAAGGTAGCGTCCAAATCAAGAGCTTCCGTTCTGTTCGCAGCTAGAAAGCTATTTTCTCTTTTTGCATCTTATACAATCCTTCCAAGCAACAGCGGCCAGTCGGCCGCCGCCGTTCTGCAAATCGCACAGACGGCTGGAGGCTATATACCTTTGCCTCACGCTTCCGCGGCTCGGACACATGCAGTATCCGACGGAGCGAAGGCAGGATCCATGCACAGCCTGCTCGCTTTTAAGAAAGTGCGACAGTCGCCCAACTCTTGGTGTCCTCATTTACGCCTTGTGCCAAGGCGACCTCACGCAATCTAGTCTCTTGGTGCCCAACTCAGGTTCATTCGACTCCACTTCCATGCAACTCCGGACAGATGATTTCTGGCACATCAACGAAGTAAAGGGTATCTGGTCTGGTGCTCTAGTCAGGCTTGTCGGAGAGCTCGTCTTAAATGATCCGGTATAAAGTGTGTCAGAGAAGCTTAAGAGAAACGAGGTTGCTCCTTGCATCCTCGAAAGAGCGATTGGTTGGCCGTTGATATATGAGTGCTCAATCCCGCACGTGGGAGATTCCAATTCCAGTGCAAGCTTGGTTGGCGTTGGCTCACGTGCTGAAAACCGGTGCTTTGACAAGAATAGCACGTCCTCGCACAGACACACTAATGCCCGCGGCCATGCGCACGCGTGGCGGCAAGTCTTCCTTGCCACCTTGAGCACTTTCAGGGCGACCAAGGCTACCAGAAGAAGCACCTGCGTGCTTGCTCGATCTGGGCTTGCCTCCTGTAATTGCACTGAGCATACTTCTCTTTTCCCGCCGGACAGAGCTTTGATCAGGATTACTGTCGGTCATGTCTGTCACGTCGCTCGCAGCGCTCTTCATGCTCGCACGGTCGGCCTGGTCATCTGCCACGGAAGTGACCAGGGGCGGAATTCCGGATTCAATTTTCATCTGATCGTTCAAAATGCTGTAGCCGGGCGGAAAGTATTCAATGTTGACGTCTCTGCTTTCGAGTGGGAGATGTATCGCGATGCTCACCACAAGTTCGATGATCATGTGGACACCGCCCTCCAAGTCCGAAGGAGGAGGGTCTTGCAGGTGCTGTGCGAGGGCAGAAACAAGGCCATCCTTGAGAGAGTCCGTGAGACGTTGTCGATTCTCCGGGCATTGTGGAGATCGAAGCGTCTCTGCCAGTCCATCCAGCGTTGCCAATCTCCAGTTGACTACCTTTGATGTCAAGTATTCTTCCTCTTCAGTGCTCTGTGCCAATGGAGCATGCCGTCGGATGTTCGCCTGGATGCTTCGGAGCTGCGCGGAAAGGGATGGCTCGAGGTCCGGGTGGAAGTACTTCTGGAAGACTTCGCTCACCAGCCAATTCGATATGAACGCTCTGCCGGCAGCAGTCATCTCCTGCTTGCCTGTTGCAACTGCATCTTTGTTCACGGACGCCGCGAGCCATTGCGGTATGCTCTTCCAGCTCTTGCGTATGCTGAATGCAAGTTGTGCCACCAAGCCGTCTAATCGATTGAATCGCGTTGTGTACTCGCTGTCGTCAAGTGAAGTTCGAGACTGTGCTAATCGCTGATGTGCAAGGCTGTTTTGCAATTGTTTGACTTGATCCTCTTTCTCAAAGTAGTATTTCTTCACCTTGGTATACTTCTCGCCTATTTCGATTGTCAGCACGCAGTGAGTGAAGTAATAGTGGGAAGCTGCTCACGAAGCTCTTTGTGGTCTTTGACCAGTTGCGAGACTTCATCGTCGTTCATCTCATCGGCAACGGCCAGAGGCTGCGGGGTGGCCCGGCCGACTTCAGGCTGCTGTTGCTGGGGCGGCACCTGCTGTGGCTGACCACCGCTGCCCTTGTACGGCTGGCCCTGACTCCCCGGAGGCACGACTGCAGCGCTGAATGCGGCCATTTGTCCTGTTTGTGTCGAGTGTGACCCCTCACGTGGCCTCATGTCATGGACACTTTGTCGATTGCCGTTGCGCACCGACTTGGTCTGCGTCATGGAGCCATTGTTCGACATGGACGAGGAGTCGTCGGTCTGCCCCGAATAGCTTCGCGCTGGATTCAAGGCGGGGCGGATGGTGTTGTCGGCGACGTAGTGCGAGTGGTTCTCCGGCGGCGAGTATTCCTGCTGCTGTGAATGCGGCGGGGGCGGATTCTGCAAAGCAGGCGATTTCAGCGGAGCGTTCCATGATGTGCTCGGGGTTTGGATAGCGAGGCCTACATTGGGAGCGGTTACGGAACCACTACGTGACGTCTGGTAGGCGCCTTGCTGTTGCTGCTGCGGCTGGTGCAGGGATTGCGGGGGCTGAGCATCAGAGGTGCCGTAGTGCGAGAGGCCACCCGGCTGCTGTATATAGGGCTGATGCTCGTGGGAGTGGGCGGTGGCAGGTGGACTGAGCACACTCTGCCCACCCTGCCGCTGCTCGCGGAAGCCCTGCTCGGTATTCAGCCGCTGCAGCCGGCGTTGCGACCAGCGATCCAGGGCGGCGGGAGTGTTGCCAGAGTCGGAGGAAGTCTTGCCCGGTGCGCCGCCAGCGTGCGCGCTCATGGGCAGCAATGGCGAGGGGCTGTTGGAGGAGAGGGAGTTGCTGGCGTCGTCGCTGCGCAGCGCGGAGGGATGCGGCGGGTCTATCTCGGAAATGGTGGCCGGGTAGTTCGCGGCGTGTAGCGAATGGAGCGACTGGGCACTCGTGCTGTAGCTAGCAATGCTGCTGGTATCGCCCGCTCTTCGCACCGTCTGGGAGCGCAGGACACCAGAGCCGGGCTGCGGTGAGGGGTGCGCGAGTTCGCTGGTCGGCGGCGACGAGGTGCGGCGATCTGTGGCCAATATTAGAACCGCACCGCTAAAGGATCGTGCCGAGCGTTCTTCCCTGCTGTCGAGATGATGTTCTGCGTGCTGGCTCTCCTATCCAGCGCGGGAGCGGCACTCGATCGGCCGTGGTGGTAGCGCTGCTCGCTGTCACGCGGGGCGTCTTGGCTGCGAGGAGCAAAGGGCAGATCTTTTGCACGATCGATTGAGTGTTAGCATACG
>JAASLG010000565.1:0-21398 GCA_013365235.1 Cercospora sesami | reverse complement strand
TGGTGCTTGAGCTGGTGACGGTCAGCGAAGGTTTGCAAGAACGCAATAGCAATCCTACGAGGCTGTCCATATGACTGCTGTCCGTATGCTGGGTTCTGCGGTGGTTGGGCCATTTTTAAATGCTGCTTGTACTTCCGGAGACTTGTCATGCTTCAAGCTCAGCGCCTGTGAGAGCTACATATACTGGCCACAGGCTGCGTAGCTCAGAGCACAGCCTCGCAGCTCAAGGCCCTAGCATGTAGACACGAGTCAATCGTAGTTTGCCAGGATGCTGAGTGGACAGTTTTGAGAAGAACAGACTGCGGCATAGCTTAGTGAAGCTTAGTTAACACCTTTGGCCTGTTACAGGTCAGCTTTGGAGCTGTAGCCTGTTGCGGCTTCAGCTCTGTTTCAGCTGCGGGGCCTAAGTCGAGGTCTCGGCTTTTTCAAATGTTACAAGGATATCATCGACATCACCTTCATCTGCCGGTCCGAGTGAATCTCGAGCCATCTGAGCAAAGAATCACCTACATTCGCCAAAGCTCTAAATACTACCAACGTTTTCGTCATCGTTGAAAATGATCTCAGAGCCTCTTGCGCCATCCCATTCGAGGGCAGGCATTTGCACAGATTTGCCGAGCAAGTATGCTTCCATCTGCCTCTCGTAGGGGTCTGGATAGGACGTGCCTCGTGAGAGCACTGATAGGAACTCTCCGTCGGGAGAATAATCCCACAGGCATTCTGCATAGACGTGCCGGAGGACCACGGTCGTGGGTAGCTCACGCAGGAGCACTTCCACGTCGGTAATCAGCATATCCTTCAACTCCAGCTGACGAAGCGTGGTAGAATGTCGGGCAAGGAAACCAAGCAAGACTTCAGCGCCTGCATTCGTTGCAAGCGAGAGACGTTCAATGTTGGGCCAGAGCAAATCCTGCGTGAACAGGTCCTCAAGCTGAGGTAACTCGTCATCCGGGCTCAGTTCGTCGTCTGTATACCTGAGATCCAGGTCTCTCAATGATGTTGCCGCTCTGAGGAAGTCAATTGTCTCAACTTGGAGGCCCAGCCCACTGCAGCGAGTTGAGAGTGTTGCATGGGGAATGTGCAACTTCAGAACGACCAGACTTCGGAAGGCATCCACTCTCAGCTGATGTCTTGCGCTGGTCATGGAAAGGCGTGCTGTAGTATGCCGCCGCTCGCCAAGTATATCGACGAGATTGAATTTCTCGGATTGGAACCGCGTCAAATCTTCAAATGCACCTAAATGTGACGAACGCAGCAGCAGCCTCGTCACGGGCTTGAGACCACAGAATGTAGCGCGGTAGCCCACAGCTTCGGTCAAGGCAAGTGCGGCATGCCCACAGGCTACGGCATAGTCAGGATCGAAATGATCAGTAGAGTATCTCCAGTCGTCGGGGCCGACAAGTATGGTCCGCTGGAGGCGATTGAAGACCGGCCATTCATTTGTTCTGCCTCCTGAGAATGGCGTCGTACAGCTCACATTGGCTTCGACTAGATTCGGCAGTGAGGTGAGTGCTTCCTTCACTCGCATTCCTTGCTGGTCTTGTCTCCATTCGCGCTGATCTCTGCGATATGCGAGGAAGTCATGCCAGGCACGATCCAGCTCATCCTCTCCAAGGTTGTGCCTGGGGAGAGCATCATATGCCGCCATGTAGTCAATCCCACCTGCTCCAGTGTGATGAAAGGGTGAGGAAAAGTCCGATCGCTCTTGGTAACGAGCCCTGCTTGCGAACCAGGAGCTAAATCGTGGGCGGAAGTCGATTGCTGCGAGCCATTCCGTCTTTTCCATCATTGGGACGATATCGGCGTATATGGTGAAGCTCTTGACATGCGTGGCAATGCTGTGAGATTTGGAGACATTGTCGAGTTTATCCAGGCCGTCCTCGAACACGCCCATGTAGAAGTGTTCAAAGACGAAGGGCGTGCTCACTGCGCACCATCGCTTGTCGACCAGACGCAGCGCCTTCTGGGAAGCATGGCTGCAGTGCTCGCAGATGAGCGCCAGCAGCTCTTCAGGCAGGAATTGCATGCTCGCGATTGTCCGTGGCAGGATGATGTCAAGGTCATGATGAGCATTGGCTTCAGCAAGCCAGCAAAGCCAGCCACCTCACTTTAGGAAGGTCCATCTATCTGAGCGGGCAGGTGCATGCTTACCTGTACATCCTTTGGCAATATTTTGTAAGCATGTCTGCCGGCTATCAGCACCAGCGACTGGGTGGACACGGTATGCTCTCACCATCATGTCATCGCACATCCCGCACCCTTGCTAATTGCGCTTCTTGCGTGTGCCATTAGCCTTCAACCACGGCCCCTCGTCTGGCGCTGAGCAGGAGTACGACCGACTGCGCGATCTCGCGCGTAAAGAACAGGGCCAACACCAGCACTATGCCGCAGAGGCGCGCCAGGCCTACGAGCGCGGCGATGGAGCGCGTGCACACGAGATGAGCACTCAGAGCAAGCAGCACGCCGCCGCTGCCGACAACTACAACAAGCAGGCCTCCGAATTCATCTTTCGTGAGAACAATGCCGTAGGCAAGGTGCCGGGAGACACGATAGACCTTCACGGACAGTTCGTGGAAGAGGTTCGTGGCCGCTGGGAGATTCTATGCCGTGTCTGAGCGACTGACGGCGGAGACAGGCAGAGGAAATTCTCGAACAACGCATTCGCTACGCACAACAGACGGGTCAAGATAAACTGCACGTAATCGTAGGCAAAGGCAATCATTCCCCTGGCCATGTACAGAAGATCAAGCCCCGGGTGGAGCAGGTTTGTCGCGAGCTCGGCCTGAACTACCACACCGAGCCCAACGCCGGCCGAATCTACATTGAATTGAAGCCAGGCGGGGGAGGCCAGAATCAATACGACTACGACGCACATCACCAGCCGCAGCATGAGAATTATGGACAGCCTCACTACCAGACAGCATACCCGATGGGCAAGCCTCCTCAGTATGGCTACCAACAGCAACAACAACAAATGCAATATGGCTCGCAACAAGGTTATCCAGGACAGCCACAACAGCAGATGCAATATCAAGAGCCGGCGCAAGACAATGGCATCAAGTGCTGCGGTATCAAAATTTGTTCAGTCATGTAATGCGATTTGGATGGCTGGATTTGGGTGGATAAAGCTTTGGATATAAATGAGATACCCAATGGACATATGAGCTGGTTGTTCTTACTATCTTGGATACCAGACGAAATAATATGGAGATTGAAATCAATACTGAGCACTGTACATGAAAACTTGAGTGCTTCTTCGCTCCTGCTATCTATGGCTTACGCAACGTATACACGGCACTGCGTCTCCTGAAGCAAGACAGGCGCGAGGTTTCCCACTTCCATGTCTGCCACCTCCTTGGACACTCTTGTGTCACAAGAGGTATTTCTCTTGACTTCACGGTAATGAAAAGTACAGAGCAGTCGGATATAGGCATGGTCGATTTCCGTTTCGACCTTTCCAGTTCTTCGAGGGGAGACTCAAGAACCAGCTCGTCATGAATACATATCATCGAACTCCTCCTCATCCTCCACCGGCGGTGGCTGCACCTTCTTCTTGACCAGATCCTTGCGATCGAGCGGACAAGTCGGATTGAGCTTCAACCACGGCTCAATGCACTCCAGATCAAAAATGTGATCCTGATGACAAGGCAATCTCACCACCAGCGGATGCGCATCCTCAAGAAACGGGTTGGAACAAATAGGACATGTTCCGTCGGGTTTCTTCTGTAGCTCCTTCTTATCCACTCGCTCCAACTGAGCAATAAACTCATCCGAGACTCCTTCCACCTTGCTTGGAGGATGCTCTGCAGTGTTTATGAGCGACTCAATGAGCGATTGCATGAGATCTGAGTGCGGGTCCTGAGCACTCCCGCTTCCACGCATCATCTCGAAGGCGTTGGCGAGTGTGCGGTAGGCGGCGCTGATGTCCGAGGGATGGGGTAGAGCGTGGGCATTGTGCGGTTGCCTTGAACCGGATGTATCGACGACATCGAGTGTGCTGAAGAAAGTGCTCAGGTCTGGTCGGCGCCGAGGTTCGGGTTTCTGTTGCTCTTCCTTGATGCCGTGCTCGACTGGATCGCGTCAGATGTGGTGTTCTGCGATGTTCCCTGGCGGGCGGTAGAGCTATGCGTTGCGCAGTACGTACCGTGGTAGCCCGACATGGCGGTGGTATTGGTATATAGATTCAATTGCGGAAGCGCAACGTGGTGGGGTGTTGTTCCTACATCTCGGTCATGGCACTGTTTTCAGTTGATGCAATCTCAAGGCAGCTTCAACGACGCAAGCAAGCGGAGCCAGTTCCGTCTTCTGTCGATCGGACCCGAAATCCATGCCAGCAAGGTGGCAGACATTGAGCAAAGGACATCGTTGTTACAGCGCTTCAATATGCAGGTAGAAGTACATATATACAAAAATACACAGCCTGGGTATCTCAAGTCGTACTGTAAAAATCATCGTTACAACGCGTAATTCTCGGCATGGAGATAGATCTCATGGAGACCTTTATTCCCCATCACCTTCGATTGTAGTCCTGCCACCACTGTGCTGACATCTGTCCGCATGCTCGGTGGACCACAGACGAAGACACACGCCTTCTTGCCCGTCCATTCGTCGCTCAACTCTTTGAGCATGTACGGTATTTCCGGACGCCCCCATTCGACACTCCAGCCTCCCTTCCTCGACTTGTTAGCTACGCGAGGCATAAAGGCGAAACGCATCAAGTTCTTCTGGAACTCGGTCGGTGTTGAAGGAAAGCCAAACTCGAAGCCCTGGTCTTTGTTCTCTGCCACTTGTTGCATTTGCACCGCTTGAGCATTCTGGGCTGATGTGATGTCGACGGACAATTGTTTGGATCTGCGCTTCTCGTGAAGCGTTGGATGCGGAGGCATGTGTGGTGTGTCCTGCGTCGGAGACAAGCTATTCGGCAAAGGAGGAGCCAGGTGCCTTTGTGAGGGAGTTCGCATCGGTTTGAGATGTGCCTGCGGAAGTGGTTGCAGACGATCCGTGTTCTCATCCCGGAGCTCTTTCTCACGCTCCGGATTGCCATTAGCTTCGGCCTCAATCAGTGCTGAGTGCCTGTTCGAAGCCATTGAGAATCTATTGCTGGCAATACTCTGAAAGACATCGTTGACCTTGTCATGGAACACCATGCTCACTGGTCGTCCCGGAGTTTGGGCGCTCACCAGAGTTCCTGTATTCTTTTGACGTTTTGCCGCAGTGATGTAGAATTGGCAGCTCACCGAATCAGGTGGTGCAAATTCTCGACATATGCGCAGCTCTTCCTTGAACCATTCCATGGTCTCTGGACGTTTCATGGCCCAGATCAGGTGAATATCCTTGGTCACTGCCTTGCCGTCGCGCATGCGCCTAATCAGGTCAAGCAGATGCGAGACTATCGCTGTGATTCCAGTGCCGCCGGCAATCAGAACGACGTGATCGAACGAATCCATACTGCGACGCATACCACCATAAGGCCCATCGATGAACGCTCGATACGTCCACCACGGCCCGTGGTCGAGCGCGCTATCCAGAACCTTTTTCGTGAAACCGCCAAATGGTCGGAAGACGAGCACCATGTCTCGATACTCCTCTCCGTACTCCGATGGGTAGTCGTCGCTGCACATGGAAGCAATCGTGAATGGATGGTTCTCAAAGAATGAAACACCGGGCATGCGGAGGTACACATATTGGCCAGGCTTCCATCGGACCTGAGTCGGTACAGTGACCTTGACAGCATCGGCCTCCAGCACAGTCACGGCAGCCTCTTCTCCAACGATCCAGGACATTCGCCAGGGATTTGTCCAATTGAGATACAGAAGTCGAGCAAGGTACGAGGCCACCCAGATGGCTGCTGTCGCCCACAAATAGTGCCATGATGTAAGATAGTTGTGGCAGTGCCAAAAAAGCATGCCCAAGAGGATGATCGAGACCGGAACATGAACCACGACAAATATTTCGTAGAATTTGCGTCGAATCGGCCCAAGAGAATGTACACAGAGGAAGACGGTCGGAACCAGGGCGGCGATTCCTGAAATACCAGTCAGTACAACGTCTCAGAGCTCGGCGCATTAGCCCACGCAGCAGCAACAGCGAAATTGCATGGCCGCGTAAATTGAAATCATGTTATATCGTACCTGTTCCATAAATGTAGACGCCAGATTGTTGAGCTTTGAGCAATCGGTGGAACTCTTGCATACCACCGTCCCACACCGGAGTGACGTAGAAAGGCACTGTGTGAACAATGCTCAGAACAAGAAAGACATATGCGAGCCATCGATGCAGCACGTTCAGTCTCTCATGCCCAATTCCGGTCAAAAGTGCGATAAAATTCGCTTTCATGCTCAGTCCAACAATCCATGGCATGAGTGCCACTGCAAGCATGCCCGATCGTATTGCAAGTGGCGGTGATCCATATTGTATCGATGTGAAGTAAAGCGGGCGCGGCAAGAACGAGTATAGGAGAGTGAATGCCGCTGCGGCGAAAATGAGAAAGCAGACTCCAAGCGGAGGAAAGACGATTGGTCTGATGCGCTTGTGTATACGCACGTTCGGGATGGAACGATAGAAGACATAGCGGAAGAGTGCCAGAATGTTGCGAATGATCCATGGCATGGAGTGCTCAGCGTCCGGCTGTGATGCCATTGGCATCGGATTCCCTTCTCTCGGGAAGAATTTTCGTGTCGACCTGTCGGTGCTTAACGCGGACAGCGCATAGTCGGTTGCGGGAGAGGCCGTCTTCGCGAACTCTTCCAGCGACTCCTTGTGGGAGGCAACTCGAATCTTGTCATGCCAGAAGTGATACCAGCGTACTGCAGCAGTCACAACCAGGAGGATGATGCTGAAATACACCCACCCCAAGGCATACTTGCCAGACTTCTCCCTGGACAGTGCTCAGCTGCGATTCAAGACTATGCCTAATGGATGTAGATCTTACCAGGGATCGAGAGCATGGGCTTCGACGACGCCGCCTGGACTGCTGCTGTTGCAACATGGTATAGAGACTCTTTTCTCGATAGTGGCCCGGCCAAGCATGCCCGCATCGCGTGAAAGTTCGACGACCAACCCGGCTCGCCTTGCGAGCAATTCAGCCAGGGCGGCCATTATCCAGCGACCTGTGGTGCAAAGATGCCTTGGTGTTCAGAGCGCAAGTGATGGCGACACCATTGTTCAGCGATCAGATCTCAGTTCGTGCAACAAGATGCGACAGATAACCATGCTAGGCAGAAATGGAGCAAAAGTCATACCAAGGTTGCGGAAGAATTGTCAGGCACTCAAGCAATGGTGAAAGTGCGCGAATGTAGTGTCTAGACGCACGCACACGACTATGGATGCAAGGACCAACCTGCAGGCCATCTGCAATCCATCACGCGTCGAGAAGCCGCCACAGTAGCGAGCGTCCACCGCATGCTTCGAACTGCCTGTGCACGGCGCACAAAGTCAAAGCCAAATCTGTGACGGGAGGCGGTTCCCTACTCCTGGGCCGTTGGCCAGATCAAGTCTGGAGGAGATGCATCACGAGCGCTTGTGGTGGAAAGCAGATTGGATGCCGCAGTGGCCAGGAAGCGTAAGCGTGACTGTTGGAGTGGCCAGTGGATCTAGGTCGGCTCGACGTCCATTGACGCCACGCAGTCTAGTAGAGGCTGCGCGGGCACATCAAGTCCGCCAGTATGGACAGCATTCTTGGGCGAATAGTTGCCATGGATTGGCTCAAGACATGGTCGGCAACGGGTGCACGCTGTGGATATTCAATAGTGAGAAGCACATCAGCGAAGGACGACTGAGAGACGACGTCTTGCCGCCGACGCTAGTCAGTTGCTTGTGCTGAACGATGATTGGTTACCACCAAAACTCTCAGCTGCACGTGTGCTTATCGTGGAAGCTCCCCCCAAAACACCCACTTCGAAGGTGATGATGAGGCTCGAGAATGAGGCCAGGAGAGGATTGCATGACGTGAGAGCGCGTTTACACACGAGAGACACAGGTAATGGAGAATTCGGAACACCAGTGTTCCTGCAACTGTCCTTCCATGTCTGGCTCTATGAGAGGACCGATCCTGGCCTCTTGTTAACGAGACCCCGACTTTACGGCGTTGTACATAGGCCTTGCGCGGCCATTGAGAACCTTCACCTTCTTACCGCACTAGATGCGTGAACGCATGCGTTCAATGAGCTGCTGGGCCTTGTATAGGGGAGCACGAATGTGAATTCATCCCCAACGTGCTGATCATTTGACCGGTTGCGCAGACCAGAACACTCCTTGCAATCGCAAGGCCGTTGAACCCAACTTGGCTCCGTGGCTGTAAACTAGCCGGCGAGCACGATGTCATACTTCCATGCCAGGTCGTGCGAGGATGCTGGCAGCTGAGGGAGTGATGTTCGAGAAGGGACTGATGACTGCAGCAGTATAAGCAAGCCACGACTCGCACTCTGTCACGCACTCAATCCCCGTCATCGTCGACCTCCTCGAGTTGCACCTGTTTGGAGCGAGGGGTTGGCTCTTCTGATGCTGGGTATATGTCCTTCATCTCTTCCTCAAATTGTTTCAACTGTTGCTCCAGGTCTACATCGTCACCTGCTAAGGCGTTGACTGCTGCACTTGTCTGTTCAGCGTCCGCCTCCCGTCCAGCTTCTTCAGCAGCTTTCTGGGCAGCATAGTAGCCCGCTCGCTCGAGCTTGTCGATCTCCTCGGGCTCAAGTAGACGACCTTCACCCTTGGCCTGCTTCTGCTTCTGGCGAACTGCTGCGGGGACGAACTTGGTAGCCTCCTTCTTCAAATCTCGCAGCTGCGGTGCACTGCTGTACACGAGTTGTGGTGCAGCTGGCGGTGATACGGCGGGCTTGCTGGGCAAGGCGTGAGGCACGCGCTGGCCATCGGGGCCGAGCTGCGGGTCCTTGAAGGGCTGTCGAGGAATGGGTGGCGGAGTATCGCGTGGCATGGGGATGGCGCGCACTTCGGGATCCGTTTCGTCGCCATCGCTACTGTGAGCCTCGTCTGCGCCCCTGCGTCGCTTTCCTAGACCCTGTCGACGCTCGCGTTGCTGCTGCCGCGCATCACCGCGCTCTTCGCCGCCTCGCCGCTTCCCGCTGGCAAATTGAGGTGCAGCATCACCTAGAGCATCGCGCGCACGTGTGATAGCGCGGAGGTCGCGCTCAAGCTGCACGAGAGTCTCCTTGTCCTTCGGCCGCAGTGGCCCTCTGCTCTCCAGCTCCTTGAGCTCATCGATCTGCTTTTGCACTCGCGACGGGTTCCGTCGGGCGAGCTTTTCATTGCGCTGCTCGAGCTGGCTTTTCTTCGACTTAGCGATCTCCTTGCGCTTGTCTGCTTTGCGCTGCGCCGCGACTGGGTTCGCTGATTTCTCCTTGGGCATGTCGGCGGTGACGTAGTCTAGGACTGAAGCTCCAGTCGCTCAGCGCGGAAAAGAAGTTCAAAAGAGCTCGTGGCGTCGGAGCTCGTGCGTTGCGCGCTCGCATGTGACAGCCCACTTGCGACCGCGCCACAGTTCGCCCATCGACATCGCCATGTCTCGTCACGAGAAGATCGTCTCGCGCTCCATCTCTAAATCAGTCCTGCACAGCACCGATAAACGGCCCAATGCTATCGCGCGACTCCCGGCCTACTTCTGGCTATACCACCTGAATCTCGAGTGTGTGGGCGCGCACCTGTTCCGAGCGCTGCGAGAAACATGGCAGATCGACGAGGCCGAGTACAAGGCCAGCTTCGGCGCCGACAGCAAGGATAAGCGGACGTTGACCAGTGCTGTACGTACGTCCTCTATGCATCGACGATAGTATTCGCTGACCAAGACCATTACTTGCAGGGAGACATGGGCTTTTCGGGATCGACATTCTTCACCACTCAAGACCAGCTGTACCTGGTGAAGTCAGTCCCCCGTCACTTTGAACACTCTTTCTTCAAGGACGAGCTTATGACGCCCTATGTCGAGTATATGGAACAAAATCCGAATAGTCTACTCACCCGTATCTCTGATTTTCTCCAATGCTACCAGACAAGCCTGGGCAGTTTGCTAGGCCTCGCGCCTACCCATCACATTGTGATGGAAAACCTGCTGTATGGCAAGGAGGAAAGCTGGGAGGATTGGGATCTCAAACCGCAAAGTTACTTCTACCCGGAACGAGACATCGCGGACGGCGCACTGACAAGTGAAGCCACTAAGAACAAGCTGGCAGATGAGTTTCACGACAAGATCGTCTTGACCCTGGACCAAGCAGAGGACCTGAAGGCTCAGCTAGAGAAGGACACCAAACTGCTTGCCGACTGTAACACAGTCGACTACTCGCTCATGTTAGTCAGAATGCCCGCTTCTGATAGAACAGACGAGAACGACCTCCCTGCGAAAGGCAAAACGCCTTTGATCCCGCCCGAACCACCCAGCTGGCGAGTGGGCGTTAAATCAGCAGACGGCAAATGGACCTATCGTGCAACATTGCTGGACTTTTTCTGGAGTAAGCACAAGGTGCATGCCAAAGCAATGACTGTACTCATTAGTGCGTACAACATGGTTGACAACCAAGGACACATGAGCGTGACGACCAACAGCACAGAATATCGCAAGAGGTTTCTGGATATGGTATATGAAATGATCGAAATCGAGTAAAGATTCAACGAAGGATCAACAGGACGAACCAGACGGGACCTGGATGTTTCAGAATATCACTTAGACTGGCAGCCCATACCCCGGCCTATGGTTATGACAAGCACGACGAACGATGAACGGAAGGAAGATACCCCATCTTAGAGACAGTAGTTAATTGATTGAATGACTAGCTCTTCAACTACTTTTATTACTCCTCGCGCGGTTTTTGAAATGGGTATCGTAAAGGGATCGATCGATCTGCAATTTTGACCACTCTACTCGTCGTACTCGAGGGTCATGGTAGTCGGAATGGGGCTTTCCTTGGAGTTCTGGTCAAGGTAAGACAACATTGGGACACCGGCGACCTCATGTACGACTTCATTCAAGTGTCCCTGGCGGCCAGGAGCACGTCGCAAGTTCTTCAGCTTGAAGACTTCTTTGAGGGTTGCGACAAGCGCAGGTCCCACAAGTCGGGCGCCGAAGCAGAAGTGCAGACCCTGGAGCGCAGCTTCGTTAGTACATATGGACGCAAACTTGAGGCAACTGTAAACACTTACATGTCCAAGAAGAATGTAGGAGCTCAATGGTCGGAATGGGTCCAGCTTCTCGGGGTTGGGGAAAGCCTCTGGGTCCATCGAGGCCTTGGAGGTACCAATCAGGACAGTCTGCTCAGCGCGGATGTGGACTGGGCCACGAGCGCCATCATTGATGGTAACATCCTTGTTGGCGACCCTAGGAAGACCGGGCACGACACCGGCATGTCTCATGCCTTCGAAAACGAAGCCCTGGAACTCTTTGAACGATGCTTCGTCGTCCTTGTGAGCAAGCTCAACGAGGCGTTTCTTGTACTGCTCATATTCTGGCTTGAGGAACAAGTCGATGAGGAGAGAGGCTTGTTGGGTGATCTAGAAATGAAAAACACAAGATTAGCGAGTGACTCAGGCAGATTCTAGCTGGCTGGTGGTGACTGTGATCAAGCCTGTGACCGCAGGTACCAGGCCGTGCACAGAGAGGCGGGGAGGTGCGATCACTTACATTGCCAGCAGTGGGTGCAGAAATGCCAATGCAGTCTCCAACAATGTCGCCGATTGGAAGTCCAGTCTTCAAGAACGCCTTGTAGAGGCGATCAGCGTCTGGGCCGACCTACAAAATTCTAGGTAAGTATGAGCGCAGAGAAACCGAATGACAGACAAACCTCATAAGCCGATCCCTTGGCAAGCCAATCGACAATGTGCTCCTTGAAGCCTTGCTGGGTCTTGAGATGGGCAGTCATGATCTCTCGCAGGACTGGAGCGCCTTTCATTGCGCCTTCGCGTAATTCCCACTCGTGGGCGGGCAGAATATTGAAGCTCTGGTACATGAAGAGGACCAAGTAGATGTCGAACAACTGAGGCAGCGAAAGCAGACCTCGTGGCTGTTCCTCGCTCTTGATTGGGATGGCAAAGCGCTCGGCCAGCCACATAATCGGCGTGACGTTCGTGACATCGCGGACAATGTCGATGTATCGCCGAGTTCCGCAGTATTTGAGTGTACTCTCCTTGATCAGCTTGGCGACGTTGGTGCTGAAGTATTTGATGACATTCTTCTCGAAGCCGTCCTCGAAGAAGATCTTGTGCACCGTCTGTGATTCAAAAACATATCAGTATGCACTTCCCTTTGATTACTTGTAGATCGCTGTCGTGTGCTTCCGACAGCATTTCTTGTAAACTTACGTTGGATCGTTCGTCATGTTTGCCTTGCTCATCCCAGCCCAAGAAGAACTCGTGCCCATCGGTGCAGTCTTTGACAGCCTTTTGGTACATCACCCTAAACGTTTCCCTGTCCTCGAATATCTGCTTGCAAGCGGCTTGTGTTTGCACAGAGACAATAGTATTGTCGCTTCTAGGGCGCTTGAGGTCGTATTGCTTGACGACTCCGTTGTCTTCGAGGATCTTCTTGATAGCCTTTGGAGTGTAGAATGGCATCAAAGCATACGTGGAAGTGCCGGTATAGCTGCCAGGAAGACCATTAAAGATCAGCTTAGGAAGCATACCACCGTAGGCACCTACGTTTAGAAGTTAGCATGCTGCACACGTCGCAAAGGTAAAGGTAAACGCACCTGGTGCCACAATGCCGATTTTAGAAAGGCCCCAGTTGGTCAATGTAGAGCTGTTGAGGTCATAAGAAAGGAAGCGATCGCCGCGAACAAGTGCAACAGCGTCGTCCAAGATACCTCGACCAGTGGTCTGACCAGGACAGACACCGCTACCAGGCATAGGTGGCTTGGTGCACTCTGCCATAAGACCAGGATAGAGCTCAAGGTTGTCGATGTGGCCATAAAGCAGCTCTGCGGCGCGAGCCACTTCCTTGTCCGGGTTCCAATCTTTGAAGCTATCGTATGGCTTCAAGTTCAGGTATTTCCGGAATTCGTTCATGGTGCACACATTGAACGCATTTCTGGCCTGTAGCTGGCCCATCACATCCACGATCTTCAGACTTGCTGGAGTGCCATGAGCTCCGAAGGCGTGGGCTGGCTCGTCAACGCAGTCTTTGAGGATCTCCGCGAGATCAACATCGTTGAAGCTGCCGTCTGGACCTCTCTGGAGGCCACCAAAGGTCCATTCGTTCGGAGGGGTGTCCTTGAGTCTGTGTCCTTCCGTATACATGACCTTCATGAAATGTTTCTCGTTCAGCTCATCTAAGGAGCCAAGCTCTGGGCAGTTCTTCCTGATGATGTCTTCCATCCACTTAGCGTCAGCAGCAGACAGGGCGGCGTGCCAATGGTACAAGACAGCAAATTCCACGGAGACAGAGTTGCCCGTTCCTCGCTCGACGCGAGACTGTGACAATGTCAGCTTGAGTTTTGGGGCGCCGGGATCCGCTGCTTACACCACCAGCCTTGATCTCACCGCCAAGGTCTAGAGACCAGGTGGAGTTGGCTCGAGGGGTGTTGAGGATGGCGGCTACGTAGTCCTTGAGCACAACAGTAGCAAAGAAGCCCACGTTGATGTTACGGGCAAGCTGAAAGATGTCCTCGTCTTGCCTAAATCAGGACAATCATTAGCCTGGCCATGTTCACTTCGTTGATAGCTGCGCGTGCTAATGGCAGCCTCTGTGCTGCAGAGTTGGAGCACTCTCAAAGTGCGAATCACGTACCATTTCTTTGTACCATGTCCTTCGCCTTCATCCTTGAGACTCTTCCAATCCGCGTACTTTCCCTCTTCGTTGATCGAGAGAAGATCTCTGGCGATTGTATTGTGGTTTCGTGAAAACATAACCAATAGAGCAACCACACCGGGTGGCATGAGCATAATTCTCTCGCTCTGTTTCAGTGTCAGAAGATGTTCGTCCATTTCCTTTACCACTCCAGCTTGATTCTTACCGCAATTCCATCATTTGTGATCAATCCATTGTGCCATGTCCTCACTCTCTTCTGCTCCTCGCCCGTGTTTCCGTACAGTGTGCTCAGATCCACGTAGCTCGAAGTTTCGTTGATCCATTGATTTTGCCGATTGGTCTGGAAGCATTCATGGATAACGATAGTGGCGAAAGAGAAAAACAGCCTGTTCAATCCTGAAGGGTGCTCGCGGAACTTGTCGTCCTTTCGCTTAAGAAGCTGTTCGAAAACGAGCTCGGGGTCCGGGAGATTTGGGCCCTTTGGCTTCATCGGGGGCACACTGCGGGAGTAGGGAGTGCCAGCTTTGCCCATCTCAGGATTCCACTGCACGCGACGTAAAAGTTAGCACAGTGTCCAGCCTCCCGCCAGAAAGCAAGATGGAAACCACGATCAACACGGCGTGCTGTTTCCATGAACTTGAGAGTTCCCCCATTTCTCGTGTCTCTGCATATACACGGTGTGTTCAAGGCACTCTGTCTTGCGAAGTGAGATGGTCACATAACCAAAGGCGCGCTGAGACAGCAACCTCGAATGTCGTTTTCGAGTATTTCCATTTTGCTGTCCGCAACTAGCCAGTGTCGAACCATCCACTTCTGGCACAGCTGGTGACCGTCCCCCACTGTTGGTACTTACAGGGTTGTTATTGCCGCCATCGTGTCTGCGATATCTCGTAGTTGGTCCAGCTAGTGTGGTGGCGGGGTGAGGAAGATCGTGCCATAACCTGATCAGTTAGAACATAGCCAGAGATGACCGCTATAGCTTGACATTACATCTTGATGAAGGCATTGCTCGTTGCCGCGGAGAGCCCACTGTTCAATGGCAATGACTGCAACATTGCTACTCCATTTTCGAGCAATAGTTCTTTGTCGTCCATAGGCTCGCCAGAAGCCAAGCTCGTAAGTCCTTGCCCGATTGTTGCAGCATTCTTCAGGCTCATGTTGTGAGTAAGATCATGCAAGACCGAAGTCTTCTCCGTCGTGCCATTGGTTTCCTCATCTGACCTGCGATCTGGAGCTGTGCTGGGTTTTCGTTTGATCGTTGAGATCACTCTCGAGATTTTGCCCGGCATGATTGCAGAAGTCCGTAAGGTGCTTCCTCAGAGAAGTCGCCCAAAATCTGTGTAGGAGGTACAAGGATAGATCAAACGAGGAGCTTTGCAAGTGCGAGGGCTGGCGATGACATGTGTGAGCCATCTACGCGCACCTCTATACTCAATGTGTACCGGGAGGCTTGCATGACCATCGAGTTGCATTAGTGTCGAACTCCAAGGTTCTTGAGGAACCAATACCGCGCGTTGGGACATTGCGGAGCGAGAGCCACAGAAGATCGTGCTCAATGCAGCCACGGCTTTCACTCCAAGCAGCGTAGTGACACGGACAGTGCAGTGCTCAAGCCGCGATGTGTTTGTAGCTTTCTGCAGGGACCAGGCCAATCACGAGCCATGCGTTATCATCGTCTCAGGTGGGCATTGATCGACATAACACGATCTGTGCGTGCTGCATAAGTTTTGGGAAATGGTTGCATGGTTGTGGTCGGCTTTGCCGAGAAACATTCATCAGCAGAGATCTTTGCTGGCGTGACGAACAGTTTGCGGACATTGTTCGCAACGCCGCACTCGACAGTCGCCAAAGCGGTTTGTGCTCCACGTCACCGTTGACAGCTCGCCCGGTCGCACAACAGCGAACGTCACCTTCCGCCATGGTTTACCTGAAGGTCGACATCTCGCTTGGATGGCCTGATCATGTAGCGGTGGAACAGTCCTCATGCATGCATCCTAGAGTTCGGAGAATATGTGGCCAGTGGGCGCCTTGCCTCATCGGGTATGTCCACACTCAGTAGCCAAAGAGGGGCTCTGCATTTGGGAACTCTCGGTGTGCATGACTAGCGCTTCAGGATCTTTTTAAGGTTGCGAAGTCCAGGCATGGTCTGGTTGAGCGTGCAGATTTCGTCCTTGGCTTGTTCAATGCATCATCGATTCGAAAGCCTCGTGTGCAGTATCAACCTTGACATTCGGTTTGATCTATGCCGCTAAGTGAATATGGGCTGCAAGTACTTTGCCTTCTTGGTAGCATCACAGTAATAAGCTTCAAAGCACGAGCTCAAGCACGAGGAGGTCAGAGTGGCTGCCGGTTGGTGTCCTGTGATTAGTCGCGATGCAGAGACCCGATGGATAGAGTGACATCGGCATGCGGAGCGTGCCTCCACGCGGGCCGATGGCCACCGCGAATTGGTTGTGCTGGCTGTCTTTGGTTGCGCTCGACGTGGTCGTCTTCCCCAAGCTGTTTCGACCCTGCTTCTTCAATGTCTTATTCGGGGAATCTAATTTTGTGCTTCCACGCAATAAGTGCGAGACAATTGCGTTACACCGAATAGGTTTCGCATCGACAATCAGCTCCCATATTGCTCTGTCGACTCGATGGCTATATTTCAGCGGCCGGCAACAACTTCTGGTGTAGCAGTCAACGACGGCTGAACATACAAATCAAGATTCGCACACTCTATCACACCCCGTGCTGTGCTCATGTCCCTGAGACACAATGCTGACTTCATATATGCAGCAAAAGTTCACCAGGCACGGCATGTGTTAGTCTTTGTGCTTAAGCTGTTGGGCAGAATATGGCTGTCACCCTGCGTGTATGGTATGAAATCAGCATACCGCAAAGGTTACGTGCCACATCGTGCACATGATATCGTTGTGAGCTGCCGCACCCGAGACCACATTGTGGGTCGTGATAAAGGCGCATGGAATATTCTTCACCCCGCTTTAGTTTTCATGTCGATGATCTCTCTGCAAGATTGTTCCACCTGCTTGCTTTGTGCCTGTGCAGCTTGCGGGAGCTCTACGCGAACTTGCTCGCAGCTGCAAGTCATTATCTGACTCTCGGCAAGCTCAGATAAACTGTGCGTGCAGCTCAGAAATCTGCTACTAGTTCCGGCAATAGTCTTGTGGCCAGTGAACCAGTAAGACCGCTCCAGAAGTGGCGCCGGCCAGTGCAGCAGATTCCTCATCCCTCGACTTCGAGCGTCCTTGGGCCATCAGTATCCGGAAGCCATCCTTTAGGTCGCTCCGCTCCCCGTACAACCAGTCCGTACCTCAACATGTGTTAGCATGCATGCGATTGATGATCTAAGTGACTTACAATGCACGCTCGACTTTCTCTACGCTCGTTTGCATAACCTCCATCTTCTTGTCCAGGTCCTTGCCAAGCGGACCTCCATGTGCGTTAAGTGTTTCTAGCGCCGATCTCAGAGCGCGCATGTCATTTAGCATGCTTCTTGAGGTCTGACCAGAGACGCTCGAAGCTGTGATTGTCGGCATCGCGCCATTCATGGCCATTGTGGTGATGGCAAAACGCATAAGCTCTCCAGTCATGTCGAAAATGCCAAGAAGGTAGTCCTCGATGCTCAAAGCTACGCCAGGTCCACCTTTATCCATTTCGCGCAGACGGGCTGTAGACTCCTCATAGGTGATTAATGAGCCAGTGGTCAGATAGTGCTCGAAAGAGGCTGCTTCCATCCATTCTTGGCAGCCGCCAGTAATCTGTCTCGCATAGCGGTCTCGATTGAGACCTTGCCTTAGAGCAGCGTTGCAAATTAGTGACCGCTTCAACATAGCGTACCCACGCATATGGTTACCTACAGATCTTTCGAAACAGCTGCGAATTGTGCGTCGATTGTCTTGCGATATGGCTCGTTGCCTTTGACAACATTTTGAGGTAGTGGCTCGTTCAATGCGCGGACACTAGAAAATCATGACAGTGAGGTAATGGTGAACAATCAGCTCAAGTCTCTTACCGCTGGAGAGTGAAGATGATTTTCTTAGATGCGGCCGTGATGTCGCGGGAAGCTTTGATGATGCGTTCTCGGCGGTCGTGATGCTCGTCCAATTCAGCCCGGAACCCTTCGAACATTGGCATGAAAGGAGAGGTGTTGTTCCCTTGTTCCATCTCTGCGCGCGTTCGCTTACCCATTGAGGAGCTGTTCATGTAAGTGCGGTTTCGGGCGTGGAAAATGGAAGTGGAAGCAACAGCAGAACTGACACCAAGACTTTTGGCAATTGTCCGGCACACACCCGAACACCGACTGCATCGCATTCATTAACATATCGCTTTGTACGTACTTAGATGTCTTAGGCGTATCACAGCAGAGAATTTCATGACTGTATGAATGCTGAAAGCGTACAGTTGATCGAGCACATCAGTTAAGTCGTCTTCGCAAGTCCAGATTCGCCCGGCGTCAAGAATTGTGCAATACTGCACGAAGACGAGGGCAGCCTGCAATGAGCTGCGAATGGCCAATATTGTGAATTGTGTGAACAAGTGCTGTGGAATTACGTCAAGTTCGTCAATCTGCAGAAGCTCTAGTCTTCGTTTAATGCTATGACATGTCAAATGTGATCGCGTTCGCGTCCGAGCATTGAGACAGCGTATCACTGCAGGAGCTGTGACAAGGTCACATTTTAGATCATCGCTCCAGGCGATGCTCAAATCGGCGAATGAGCCTTTTTTCACCGACGCGCGTACGTGCTTGAGTCAACAGAGAAGACTAGCAATAACCCCTGCAGCAACAGATGAGATTTCGCGTGTTGGATGCAGTTAGGAACTCCAGGTAAGCAACAGCGACGGTGGGTACTGCTCTGCTACTGCGAGCCTCGAGCCGTCGTTACTTCGAATAACGGTATGTCGGCTCATATTCAGACATGTGTGGTCTTTTCTCACGGGTAATTGGGAGCAGGTGTCGATCAGTAAGCTCGCTGCTGACTTACAGCCATCCCTGGTAGGGGGGCAGCAAATGCGCCAGACGTAGCTGCTTGCGAACGTATTTCGTTGAACCATGGGTGGGCCAAAGCTTGTTGTGCGGTGCAACGCATCTCTGGCCGAAGCTGTAGCAGTTGGCCAAGCAGCTGTAGGCCAAGTGTGTCAATCTGAGGAAGTATGGTACGCAGCTCTTGAGTAGCATAGACGGGCCAGGTCTGCTTGTACTCTGCAAAACTGCTGATACCGGGCCAGCTCCGCTCTGACGGTGTGCCCATGAGCCGGAAAATTCTGAGAAGTTGGTCTTCGTTCGTGGTTCCTGGAAATAATGGCCTGCCGGTGAACATCTCCGCCATAATACAACCAGCACTCCAGATATCAATGCTGGTGTTGTATGTGCGGCTGCCCAGAAGCACGTCAGGTGCGCGATACCACAAGGTTACAACCTCGTTTGAGAACGTGTTGACAGGAATGCCAAAGGCACGGGCGAGTCCAAAATCGCCGAGTTTCAATTGACCTTGCGCATTGATCAGAAGATTTTGAGGCTTCAAGTCGCGGTGGAGTACGCGGTTCTCGTGGCAGAAAGCGATACCACGGAGCAGTTGCCACATGAAACTCTTGATGATCGCTGGATCGAGTGCACCTCGTGCACCACCAGCTGGACCTTGGTAGCTGTCCATGTACTTCTTGAGGTCTTTGTCCATGTATTCAAACACCAGCATGAGCTTGTTCTCGGTGTGGATGACATCGTACAAGCTGACGATGTTCTCGTGCTTCAACTCTTTCATCAACGAAATCTCGCGGATTGCTGTGCTAGGAGTGCCCTCTTCGCTGTCGAGGTGAATCTCCTTGAGGGCTACGAACTGACCAGTCTGTCCATTGCGACCTTTAAAGACCTGGGGAAAATAGATCAGTATATATGCATCGCCAGGCGCATTTCGTCGTGCCAGCATACTCACCGTCGCGTAGGTACCCTCTCCCAGCTTCTCCAGCTGCTGGAAGCTGGAAGGATGGCGCTTGTCCATGGGCTCGACTTTGTGGCTGCCGCCCAGCGATCGCACCGAGATGTTACTGTCGGTTCGATTGGCGACGCTGAGGGTGGATACGTGCGTCGGGAGCAATCGAATATCGGGCGGTTCCTTGCCCGTATATGTCTTATCCCAAAGGATTGCCCTTGCAGTCGTTAGCTGCGAGGCCACTCGAGTCGCGCGCGAGATCGAGTTGAGGTCGGCCGTGGTGAAGTCGGTGGGCAGTCTTCGCTGGGAGCGCGAGAGACCTTTGCTCGCGGCGGCAGATGATGGGAGCGAGGGGTCAGTTGTCGCCGTTGTATTGCAGCAGTAGTCGCAGTGGTGTCTGGACGGAATTGTATGTGGCCGTAGATGTAGAGACACAATGACAGTGGAGCAACGTTTAGTCTGCGTGCTTGACGCGCTGGTGGGGCTTTTGGACGGTCCGAAAATAGAACTAGGTGCCCTTCTGCAGCGCCCAGCTCCTCACTTCGTCTCTGGCAACCGTCGGACTACTACTACTGGTGCGACACAGGTTTGGAGGCGCGTGGTCCTCTCGCGCGTGCGCACCTAATCTCGGCAGAGGCCTCGTGGGCCTGTGCCTGTGGCTTTTAGTCTAGAGTTCCTCCTACGCGCCGCGCCGCGACACCACGGAAGTACTGCTCACGCCATACTCCTCACGCTTGAGACCACACCGCAGCATCAGCACAACAAAGGTTCCAGGTACCGCCTGACAACTAGCTACCAGAGCCCATCGGTCAGAAAGACCGCTCATCACCATCATGCCTGGTGTTCGTAAGTCAAGAGCACTCTCTCCCTGGATGTCCACAAACAGAGCCACTGACCAACGCGCCATAGCCCCGGACGCGGTTGACAATGTCAAGCGGCTGTTGAAGGGCATGTTTAGGCGCGGAAAGAAGAGCAAGCAAGAGACCCCCGCCGATACCACCTCTGCTGCCCCGTCTACCGCTCAGGCCCCGGCGAAGCCAGATGCACCTGCTGCACCTCAACAACCAGCCTCGCCGGCAACACCAGCCAGCCCACCGTCTGCCACGACCGCTGCGCCAGACACGAATAAGCAGCTACCTTCGCAGCCCGCAGCTCCAGCAGCTCCCGCGGCTCCAGCAGCCAGCGCCGCGGCCGCAGCGCCAGCTGCTGCATCGTCAACTTCTGGTCCCGCGGCTTCGGGAACCGCACCAGCTGCGGAGTCTGCTCCCATTCCGCCTCCAAAAACAGACGGCGCTGCAGATCCATCTCAAGTCGCAGACACTACCAACGTTGAGCAACAGGCGAGCTCACCACAAGCAGACGCAGAGAAGAGCGTGACCGACACCGCTGCCATCCCACCGACAACTCCAGCAGCGGCGGTAGAAAATACACCTGCACCAGCAGCGCCAGTGGCTCCGACCGCGCAGTCAGAGACCAAAGAGCCAGCGCCGACGCCGAAAGCTGGTGCAGAGGCAGAAAAGTTGCCTGTGCTTGCGCAACCTCCTGTCGTGCAACCTACACAAGGCGCGCCGGGCATGTCTGCGACGTCTGGACCTCTCGAGGACTTTCCAGAGGGTACGAAGTAGATGTTCTAGCTAATGGCGTTCGGGTTCACGATCGAGTCTTTCAGGCTTTTAGCGATTTAAAATTGTACATATTGCGGCACGGCAATGCCACAATCT
>JAASLG010000564.1:0-20179 GCA_013365235.1 Cercospora sesami | reverse complement strand
TAGACGACTGTTACGAAATGTTGAGCAAGCTTTTTATAATGTGTGACAGTGCCTTCGTTGCGCCTGCTTTACATGTGCTCAGTATTCCAATGTGCGATTGACAGTCTCTAGTCAGCTTTCGCTCTCCATGCAGAATGCTCGAAAGGATAAAACTTGTCGAGAGTACCCGGTAAGTTTGTGTCATTGGCTCGAAGCAAGCCAGCAGCATGTCCGATGTCTTTCGTTGAGACTCTGGCAATGCCATCACAAAGACATGCTGACGTCAAATGAGAGCAGCTGACCCACTAATAGCGAGTATTCATCGTGTAGTTTCTAAACGAGAACAACTTTAACGCAGTACATCTACTGTGCCAAAGGGCTGACAGCATTGCGAGAGCAACGCAGAGGGGGCCGCACGTATCAACCTTGCTGCATGCTATAACATTAGACTGGAACTGGTTCGAGAGTTGTAGTTGCGCTTCTGATATTGCGCACGCGATCTTGTCGCAGTTATGTGCCTTGGTTGATCAATTTTCTGTAATTTCACCAGGTGGACCGATTTTCTGGGCAGCATGGCATCGTTGGCGAATTGGCGACGGAATGCGCGGCTCACTACACACGACGTCTCAGACTTGTGGGATCGAAACGTGCTTCCCTCCAGATTGCAACCTTAGGAACTGGTATTGGGATCATGCGTCTTTGAGTGCGATGGTATCCTGTGCCATGCAATGTTCCCGCGCTCATCGACCGAGTATTTCCCAAAGCATTCTTTGTAGTACACGTGTCTCACTGCGCCGGCAGTGCGATAAGGAAAATGCCCAGCCATGTCCTGCCACGAGAATCCAGTAGCGCGGAGACGGGCGATTTCCTCCAAGTCACTTAGAGTGTATCCCCCCGCGTTTCCCTTCAGCGAAGCATCTATGCTACGATATCGACTTTTAAGCGCCCACAGACTCCTGTCTGGCATTTGCTGCGTGATCTGAATGAACTTGAGCCTCTGCACATTCCTAAGTTTAAGAAGTTTGGCGTCCTCCTCAGGTGACCAGGGCACCTTTGCCAGTTTTGCTGAGGAAGGTCTTGGACAATGTCTAGCGAGGGTGAGGTGTGAGTACAAACTCCTGATTGCAGAGTCACTGGGGCCAGACAACACGGCTTGAATTTCTTGCCAAGACAAACCTGCTTCTTTGAGGGCAAGGACTTTTTCCACGTCCTCGGTCGTCCAGCTGTGTCTGCGCACTCAGTTTCGCAACATATGCGCGACAGTGCGCACCGGAACTCCCAGACTTTCTGCGATGGATATCGGCTTCAGGCCTCCCTCCAGAAGTTTCACTGCCTGATTTCTCTCCTGCAGGCTATATACATTCGTATGACGAGCAGCAGACGGGCAGCGAGTCAGTTCCAGATAACCTCTTGTGTTATTGTAGGATCGACCAAGCTTCTCGGCAATTTGTCTTGCATTGAACCCCTGCTTTCGAAGCTCGCGCAACATGTTGTGCTCTTCGTCGGTCCATTCCAACGTCGGTCGGGATCCGCGCGAGCTGCCCAGGATGTGTTTCCAGACCACAGAGAGTCTTTTGTTCATAGTCTTAGCTATGGCCCCAAGCGACTCTTGTGACTTCCAGAGCTCTTCAATACGCCTTCGCTCCTCCGCCGTCAACTCATGCTTGTTCGATCTGCCGTTAGTTGTCGCAGCGGCGTTGTCCTGTAACCAGGTCGGACTGTTTCGATAATTTCTTCGGCATGCACAGGTGCAACCGGGTTGTGCGGTGATCGGCAGCAGGAGGCCATGGCCTCGCGATGGCAATGAATCGATCCAGGTCGTGACAACACGCGTGCGAAAGACGAGTCTGCCCAACAGACCAGCCATGAGATCAAACGCGTGAGCTCTGGTCTGGAACGCGTCGCGGGCAGACGGGAGGTTCAGCCGGCCGAGAAACCCTGCATACGAGGCTGAACCTTATCCATCGACAGTGACATCATCTGGTACTGGGACTGGAGACAGCGCAACAATTCGAGGACAGTGAAGAAATGTTCTGTATCTGAGCTGCATCGCTTGCACCGCAACACTGGCGTCTCCCAAATTATCTGTCCCGTCCTCGAAGACGCAAGTCTCAAGCACCACCTCTCGGTTCCTTTACTTCCTGCTCGGCCTTCTCGTCCTCTCCTTAGCCATCACAATGGGCCGCTCACGCAAAACCGACAACAGCCTCACAGACTCCAATGGCACACCCATGACCCTTCCAGCCTCAGCTCTCGACCCACCCACAACATTCACCGACGGCCTACCACTCCCGCGCATGATCGTCTTTGACCTCGACTACACACTCTGGCCATTCTGGGTACATTCCAGTTCCCAAAATCAAAAACCACCCAAGAAACCCTACTAACCTTCCCTCTACACAGATCGACACCCACATAACACCACCCCTCAAACCCTCCAAGAAGTCCTCCTCCAGCGAATCTGGCCTCATAATCCACGACGCCTACGGCGAAACCTGCTCCTTCTACCCCGACGTCTCCTCAATCCTCCACAACATCAAAAACCTCAACATAACCCTAGGCTGCGCCTCCCGAACCTCAGCCCCAAAACTCGCGAATCAACTTCTCTCTCTCCTCCGCGTCCCAACAACCACAACCTCCACAGACTCCGTCACAGCATTATCATTATTCGATAATCTAGAAATCTACCCCGGAAGTAAGAAAACACATTTCAGGAAATTAAATTCCGCGACGAAGATCCCTTATGAGGAGATGCTGTTTTTTGATGATGAGAGTCGGAATAAGGAAGTGGAGGATCTAGGGGTTACGATGCAGTTGGTGAAGGATGGAGTGAGTCGGAAGGAGATTGACCGAGGGGTGGAATTGTGGAGGAAGAGGAATGGGAGGATGAAGAAGGAGGATGGAGATGAAGAAGAGTCATCGGAGGAGAGCTGAAAGTGCCAGAATTTGAAGACACCGGCACAGATAAGGAGTGCAAGGCGAGAGGGAAGTAACTAGAGCAGGCGTAGGAACGGAAAGATACCCAGTTTCAAATCAGCGACGGACGTTCAAGGATAGATCCAAAGAAAAATAGACAAGACAAAATAAAGACGAGGCAGCCAATTGATCATGAACAAGATTCGAAAATTACTCATATCTTTCATTCCAAATCATATATCATAAGGTACTTCTTCAAGGAAGCTCAGCAGAAAGAGAGAAACTCGCTACACTCATGAGCACCTTTGTGCAGTGCTAGAAAGGTCAAAGCCGCCGACGATCAAAAGCGCCCCCAAAAGGAAAAACTCCCTAAGATGCATCATCTCAATCATGCATTCGAGAAGACGAAGAGAAGCAACATCCTGTCCCTTCCATTAGGCTGAAAAGCAATGCCTACTCAATCCATGCGCCAGTAAGAAACCTGATTGCCTTTCCGTTCGCGCTCCCTTCGCAAGTGAAGCACAAGGACCTGATGGAGCTTTTGAAGAATCTCAAAGGAAACTTTTTGTTTCCTCCTCCACCCATTCATTCCTGCAACCGTTTCCCTCCTTCTTCCAGTCTCCCAGTCATGTCCGAATCTAGAATGTTCAATGCTGCCAGCAGAAAGAAAAGTACGCACCGGGGGTATATATGCAATCCGATTTGCGAGGAAGTATGCAATTCATGCAATCATGCACGCTTTGAGTAGACGGAGTAAGCGGTCGTTCGTGATTAAAAGTGTGTGTGTTGTGTCATGGTCAGGCTGAGTGCAGCGGGAACAGAGTCGACAGAGACTACTGCCAGTCAAGTCCCTAAGCGGCGGCAGCATCCTCGTGCACAGAGCCAGTCGTGTCGAGATCGATATCTGCCATCTCTCTGCCGCGCGCATCGACGACGACACGGCGTCCGCGCTGTTCAGCCGACACTCCGTCTCGTGCCGCACCAAAGTCAAGGACCTGCGGCGAAGTTAATATCGTTGACTGGAAAGGCAACTGTTTGACTCACCTCAATATACGTCAACTGGTTGCGCTGCACAGCAGCAACGCAACGACGCTCATCGAACCTCACTTGCCAAACACCGCTCAGGTCTGTGAGTAGGTCGCGAACGCATTCGCCATTTCTCACGTTCCACATCTTCAAAGTACGATCGGAACCAGAAATGACCTTCTGTCCATCGTGCTGGAAGCAAGTGATGGCACCAGTATGGGCAGAAAGCGTAGCCTTGCAAGCGCCATTTTCGGGATCCCAGATACGAAGAGTGCTGTCGGCTGCGGCAGAGACGAGACGATCGTCACTCAGATCGAGAAGTCCAACAAGTGAAGTGTGGCCTTCGAGGTTGAACAAGCAACTGCCAGTCACTAAATCCCAGACCTTGACGAGATTATCCATCGAGCCTGAAATGCAGCGATTGCGTGCGTGGTCAAGCACTACACTATACACCTTCTGTGTGTGGCCTTGCAGACGGTGAACCAGATCGCCGTTCGAGATCTTCCAGACACGGACAGTGCAGTCGTATGAACCAGACACCAAAGTATCTCCATGAGCTGCAATGGCACGCACCGAGTTATGGTGGCCCGAGAGTGTTCGCAAGAAGTACGGATTGTCGTGGTCGTTTGCCGGTGGTCCAGCGTGCCATATTTGACGATCGCCTGGCTTGGGCAGCTTCCAGACACGCAGTGTTGAGTCGCGAGAGCCCGTGATTATCAATGGTTCCTTGGGCATCATGATGGGCGTCCCGTCTGGCTCAGTATCGATCTGCACAGGCTGCAAGATTACCAGACAGCGGACGGTAGATGTGTGACCCTGGAAGATCTGCAGACAGCGACCGCTCTTGATATCCCACACTCGCACACTGCGATCTGTGGAGCCAGACACCAGGATATCGCCGTCATACTGTAGTGCCCACACACCTCCCTCGTGGCCCTCCAACCGGTTGCGCAGTGCGCCCGTCTTGGTGTCATAGACGTTGATCTTAGTATCGTCACTACCAGTCAAGATCTTGTCACTGTCAAACAAGAGGCACGTAACCACATGTCGATGATGTGCCCGGAAGGCAAGGTGTTGAGGCTGGCTCTCCTCATCCATCCACGCCTTGCGGATGAGGTAGTGGCGCTGGTAGAGGGATTTGAAGAGGTGCATGTTACGAAGGCTCTCCAGTCCAACCGAGGGATGCGGAACAGCTTGCATAGCTGCGTGAGCAAACGCGTTGGCACCCTTGGCAGTACCTAGGAGCTTCAGCCACTTGCTGTTTGGCGTCGCAGTTGGCTTCGTCAGTGAAGAAGAAGCGTGTACAGGTCGACGCTTATGCTTCTTCGCACTCGACGACTTCACGACCTTGCGCTTTCGATCTCGCGTAGTCAAAGTCGAAGAGGCTGTGAGCTCATCCTCGCTGGCCAGTGTCGAATCGTCGCCTGGCTCGGGAGAATTGGCCTTGCTCAAGTCCTGCTCGTGTCCCTCCTCGCCGGGGTGCTGCCAACCCCAGCCTTCGCGGACAGCTCTCGCGATCTCGCCGTCTGGTAGAGTATAGCCATCACGCTCCAGCAGATCCTTCCATGCCTTCTCATCACTGTTGATAAGCTTCCGCCATCTCTTTGACACTTGTGCTGCGCGACACATGCTCTGCGCGTCGAGGAAACGCGTAATGTTCAGGCCAAGCTCGGCTGGAAGGATGTTGAATGGGTCGCACTTTAGCGCAGGATTGACGACATTAGCGACCATCTGCAGAGTGGGTTTTGCACATCGGCGGAGGAACTGATAAATCAGGTAGGTTTGCATAGCTTCGGGCATGCTGTCGAACGCATCAACCATGGTAGGAATGTCCATGATAGTGGGTCCACTCGCTGAAGGTTGAGATTGTGTGCCATGAGTGAATCTGAACGGTGGCTCTTTGGAAGAGCCTTTGGAAGGTTGCGATTCGAAAGATTTTGTGCTTTGCGTCTTACTGTCATCGTCGAGATCCAGGCCCGATACCACGCTGGCGTTCTCCTCGTTGTGTTCCGCAAACGACCTATCGAATGCGTTTTGACGAGAAGCTAGATTTGCAGCGGCTGTGATAGGCGACAAACTAGGACTCGGTAGGCTGGCGTCCTGCTGTGAGCTGGTCAATATGCCAGGCAAGTTCGGTCTCCTAGACTCTGCTGCACGCGGTGCCGGCATCAGATCGGTATCTGTTATCGGCGGTGTGGCAGCTGCACTGGCACGCTGCGCGGCCCAAGCCTCTGCTGTTTGTTCCAGCCTCGGCAGCTTTTTCGAGGTATAGCTACTCCCCACACTGAGCTCCGAATCGTCCTCTTCTTGATCTTCCAGATCAGCCATCTGTGTATCCTGACTATCGTCCTGCAGCTCTTGCACTCGCGAGTGCGAAGGCTTGCCACCTGCTCTGCTCTTGCTCGGGCCTTGCCTGCCGGCCGCAGCTCGGGGCAGAGCGCCCATGACGTCGGTGTCGGGCGTGACGGGCGATGGATGTGAAGGGTTTCCAGGCTGCTGTGATGCTCTGGCGGCACTGCGCTCGTTGAGAGAAGGCTGTTCGGTCAGTTCTGAGTAAGTCCGATGTAATGATGAGCGCTGCTTCTTGGTCTTCCTCTGTAAGCTCGCCAGCTCGGCCGCCTCTGCTATCGACACCGGAGTGGCACTGCGTTTCAGTGAGTTCGACCGCCCGCTCTGTGGCTTCTTGCCTTGCTGCTGCTCCTCGAGAGCACGCACGGGCGTCTCGTAGCCGTCGTGGCGTTCCTCTTGGCGGATGGAACCATTGCTGCGGTGGATCTTGGCCTGCAGCTGCTTGTACCTCCGCATGGTCTCGGCCGGATCCTCAGACTCGTGAAATACGGTGGGACGGCCATTGACGTCGAAGCAGAATCTCTTGATGGAGCTTGGCGTCGGCGTAAAGGCCAGCGGGTACTGTTTGGGGTCTCGGTCGTAGAGGTCCTTGGGCGGCTTCATGACGAGAGGAGGCAGAGAAACAGTCGTCGTAGTCGTGACCGTGGTGACCGTCTGCTGCGTTGCAGGGCCAAAGGACATCTGTGCCATGGTCGAGTGTTCGGGCGGCATCATTGCGGTGGAGGTAGTGGTGTGTGTATGCTCGCTGATGTGTTTGTGGTCTGTCCTGTTGTTGTGATCGGTGTCGTTGGGTGACGCGGGGGCGGTCGAGAGTGTTGCCTCCATGGCGCGGTGGTGGATGGAGAGTCGACGCGTGGGTGCAGGAGCAGGAGTGCTCTTTCGTCGACGCCGGTCTCGTGGGTGCTGTCTTTCATGGAGCGAGCTCGTGACTGCCGCCCGTTTCTCGCGTTTGGCGGCTGCTCACGACACGTCGAGCAGCAGCGAGGGCAGCAACAGCACCGTCTCCGCCGGCGGCAAGAATGTGCGCGTCCGGTGAGTATGTCGAGCGGAAAGTCGGCCGGGCGGTGGTGCAGCGTGGGCGAGGGATCTTGGGGTGACGGACTGAAGTCACTCTGAGACCGATCGCCCGTTTCCCGCCACTCTCCTCGCCCGAGCACGCCAAGCCAAATGGAAAACCACCACTACACGCGCCTCACTTTCGAGCTTCGCTTTAATGCGAGTGCCCCCTCCGCACGAGCTGCCTACGTGGCGGAAGTCATTTCCTACAGTGTCGCTTGCCTGCAGGTGCGTCTCTGTACCACTGCAAAAACACGCGCTGTGCCTTTGCAGCCAGAATTGCCGGCGGGAACCATGATGTAGCCGGCCATTGCCCTGTGCAGTACACTTTCTGATGTCTTGGGCCTTTGTCTATTTCTGTCACGTCTACGCAGACGCAGGCACCTCGCAAAATGATTCCCATATTTTGCTATAATGTCTGCTCTTGTTTGTTTCTACTCCAGCACTTCCCATGGCTTCTTCTGCTCTCCAAGCCGTGATCAGCAACAATCAGCGAAGATCCCTGTACCTTGCACGCCAAAATCGCCCAAGACCTGCTCCCAGCACACCAAAGTCAAGCCGAATAAAGGGATGGACTCGCTGTCAACGCCATCTCCGTACTTCTTAATCAAAGGCCGCGAAACGATATGGCCTGGCTCAGCGTGTTTCCGAAAGAAGCTCCAAGATATGTGTTCTCCCAGACTCGTGCCAGACACCCTCTCGTGCTCTGCCAGGAACAGGAAAACCCAGAAGAGCACAGGCTTGGTCATAGCAAAAGTATGGCTGCTGTCCAGAGCAACCCGCGTTTGGTCCCTGAGTGGCCACCATTGATCACAGCCCATCCCTCAGAACCTCAATCACGGTCCCAATAACCTCAAGATCTCCACCACCTTAGGCATCCCTTCATGAGCTGTCAAGTTTCGAAGGCAGCGAGAGAGCTGGGCTCGGCAGTACCAGCCGACAATCAAAGAACAAGATTCCTCACGACAGCTCGAAGCTTCCGGGACAGTTTCGAGACACCATAACCAAGTCTATACTGAACTGTATGCCTGGGTGAGCTGACGATATTGCATGCCCTTTCAACTGCAAAGCGAGTAGAAGGGTAAGACAGAACATGTCGGTCATTGCCACTTTTAGCTTGGTGCGATCGAACCAGCAGCTTTACAAGCGCCGAATGTTACGAATCAGCCGTGCAGATTCGGCCCCGATGACTACTGCAGCCACAGCTTGTCGCTTCGCCTGTCACTTGTTGCCTTCAACACCGGCCAACTTATCATGCTCCATGTCCAGAACGCTGGCTGCATAGATTGCACCTTCTGCATGCGTGTCTGTATTGGAGCTGTTCCTCTACGAGCTAAGTGACTGGTGCGATGCGTGGAGCATAAACACCACTCAGCTCCTCCGTATCCCTGCGCACACCAGTTCATGCAAAATGCTCTGGCATACAGCCTTCTACGCTGGAGCACAGGAGGCACGTAAGTCCTTTAAAGCCTTTCGCTAGCTTTACCACAACGGCAGATCTCACACAACATAATTGGCGCAAGTCGATGATCGTAGAGGACAGGGCTTTCGACTTTTGCCTAGATCTAACGTCTCGATATTCTCGACCTAGCCTACCATGGCCACTGGAGCCCTGAAACACAAATCGTCGCTCGAAAACGATACAATACAGCTGAAGCCTTACAAGCATCAAAGATTACCGAAAGGAGACTATGTGCGCATACTCGAGCTGATTCCTGACCGGCGTGGAAATGCTTCCGTGAATTGCAAGATATGGACCATGCGACTGGAAGACGCGCAGAGTCTGAGCACGTTCCCGGCACCTGCCAGTCCTGGTGGCCCCACAAGACCCACGAGGAGTCAATCCAGTATCAAAAGATACGAGGCCTTGTCGTGGACCTGGGGCCGTGGCCAGCAAGACCAGTCTATTCGAGTGCTTGACGAAAAGGGCCACGTATTTCATTTCAAGGTTCATGACCACCTATACAGAGCCCTGCTTGCGCTTCGCTATACCGACAAATCACGATATCTCTGGGTCGATGCCATGTGTATAAATCAGAACAACATACCCGAGCGCAATCACCAGGTCGCGCAGATGAGTGACGTTTACGGGGGAGCCAAAAACGTCTGCATTTGGCTAGGCGTGCAAAGTGGGACGCCCGAGAAAGGAAGCAAGGAAGCGATGCGATTTATCCGAGAAGACATACTGGACATATATGGTTTCGACACATTATGCGAGGACGAAAAGTATCTGAAATCCTGGACGGCTTTGCTGGATCTGATGAAACGAGATTGGTTCTCTAGGCGTTGGATTGTGCAAGAAGTGTCGCTTGCACGGCGTGCGACCGTGCACTGTGGTGATGAGAGCATCGACTGGCAGGACTTTGCAGCTGCTGTATCTCTGTTCGTTGACGTGGACAACTCGGCTCGCAGGCTCTCCGAACTGGCGCGTAAAGAGGAACAATTTGCCTATGCGAATGACTTTTTCGAGGAAGTCTCGGCTCTTGGGGCTACAATGCTCGTCAAAACTACGAATATGCTGTTCAAAAGATCCGCCGGAGTGCTGCAACGAACTGCAGCTCTCGAAGATGTGGTAGCGAGGCTTGCCATGTCCGATACCAGTGAGCCTCGTGACACGATCTACGCTCTGCTGGCTTTGGCCAAAGACAGCTCACCGTCGGTCGCAGGCATACCGGATATGCTTGAAGGCAAAGAGATTTCACCTGAGGAGAAGAAAGCTTTGCGCGTACTGCTTCGAGTTCTGCCGAGCACTCGGCGGCGAAGTTACGTGATCGAATACCAACAGCCGATCGTGAATGTCTACCAACAATTCATTGCCTTCAGTATCGCTAATGCAGATCCTACTCGCGCGCTTGACATCATCTGTCGGCCATTCGCACAAAGCTTCACGAGGGCGCAAAACATCAACTACGACGAAAAGGCGAAGCTTCTGTTGAGAAATCCAGACGAGATCGTGCCTCTGCCATCCTGGATTCCAAATGTTAGCGAAGTCGCATTCGTCAAACAAAGGCAGCCCCGTAGGAGGCGGGCCGGCGATGGCGTACAGGAAGAAAGGTTCACTATGAAACGACAACGCGGCGATCCATTTGTGAGCACTCCTGACAACATCAGCTACAGTGCGGCTGGGACTCGAGCATATGCCAAGGACAAAGTTCGGTTTCGCAAGCGCCAAGGAGACGTCTTCAGCATGTTCGTGGAGGGCTTCGTGCTCGACGAAGTCGCAAACGTGGAGGCCGCATCGCAAGCAGGTACAATACCACAAGGCTGGTTCGCTCTGCGTGAAAGATATGAGCAGGCGGACCCAGACATCTTCTGGAAAACCCTCGTCGCTGATCGCAGTGCCAAAGGTAATGCTCCTGTGTTCTATCAAAAAGCGATCGAAGCGGCTCTTAAATTTGCGACGCCAGGTGCGGAGCTGAATGTGAGCCAACACATCGACGATCGGGGCTCTGAGCTTGTGTCAGAGGTCCTGCGTCAGGTGCGCAACACGATTTGGGGCAGATCACTTTTCGAAACCTCAAGATACCATCTCGGCCTGGCGCCGGGTCAGACGCGGAAAGATGATCTCGTTTGAATTCTTTATGGCTGTAGTGTGCCAGTCATATTGCGCCGAATAGAGAAGTCTAGCGCAGATCACGAGCGTGAAAACGCTGAGGACGAGGAGGACAGAAAACGCCGGCAGGAGAAGGTCAAGCCATTCATCGAGAGCTTCGCCGCAAGATGGCGGCGCAAGCACCCACAGTCAGGCCACGAACAAGGAGCCACCCATGCAAAGACGGCACCCGACCCTTCCACTACGCATCATGCAGCCATTCTGGATCCAGTGCAGCAGGCATCGAAGACCTCAAAGCGCGAAGCCCAGATTGATGCTGCACTCTCCTGGACAAAACATCTAGCAGATCGACCCTTCGCACTCATTTTGGTGCTCGCGCTGGTAGTATTACTACTCCTCCAAGAACCTCTGTCTGCGACTATGCTTCTACTTCTCGCCGCTCCTCATGCGTACACACAATCTATCTTGCATCACCAACCGACCGCAAGCTTCTGGCAGAGACTGGCCCATGAGAAGGCCTTCCAGTTTGCCGGCATGTTGGCCATCTTCATCCTCGCTGGCAGAAAAGCTTTCTTCTATGCTGTGGTTCTGATCTGCATTCTCAACTTCTTGTACCCTGCGCTACTTCCATCTCACGTTGCACGGGGAATTGGAACCGCTTTCAAACAATGGTCGATGCGGTTGTGGGCTGCATGGAGGATTATCAGCTCTACAGCAGAAGTGGGCACTACGGCGGTAACACAGACACTGGAAGAGCCAGACGCTGAAAGCCCAACAGCATCAACACCAGCACCGGCACCGGCACCTTCAGATTCACGTCAACCTCCGGCAGATCAAACACCAGCAACACGAAAGCCTACATCACCGAAGCCTGACGTAGTAGCGCAAGATAAAAAGCCTGGACTCAAGACACGCGTAACCGAGGATCAGGTGTCTCGTGGGCCGAATCCTATGCACTACTATCAGCTCATCGGAGAATGTTACGTTCACAACATGATGAATGGGGAAGCTATCGCGTGGCAGAATGAATCTGTCCTCGGAGAGGCAGACAAGAGAGTACGAGCGCAGATATTCGAGCTTCGCTAGGCTATAGTCAGGCATATCTGACAAGGTCAGCACGCTTGATTATCCCCGTCTTCGCAGAGAACTGTTCAAGAAGGTATAGGAGCGTGACTGTCGAACTCGCTACGGGGATCTGAGTGTCTGAGAATGGATCCTCTCCACGAGCACATGGGCCTGTACATAAAGATTCTGGCTTCCCGAGGATCCTGGAATTTGTGACTCCTCCATTTCATGGCTGGCAAACTGGCGAGTCCTTCAGCTCCAGTCACTGACCTTCGCAACGAGGTTGACCGACCGCAGCTAGAAGTCCTACCCTCAACACTTACTGCCACTGGAGGCCAGCAGCGAGTCATGCAGTTCACCATCAACCGCGGTCCCGAATGTGTGCAAGCAGCTGCAATGGGATTAGATCTTGCTGAACGCAAGTTGTTGCCATCACTTCATGGGCTGCGAGGGTCGTCAGTAAAAGTGGCAGGATTCGGCAAGCTTGTCTACATCTACGAAAACTTGATTCTAGGGAAGTCGAGATGGGAGTAAGTGTAGCGGCGTGTTGGAGTCTGCGGTTGATAGCAGTTTGCTGGCGCGAGTAGTTTTGACCCCACGGGATACGGCGTTGCTACAGATAGGCGGAAGATCGGTGAAGCGAATACGTATGTTGATCAAGTTTGGGATGCCTGGGGTGAACACACAGATGAGCGGCGACGAACTTGAAGACGATGGAGTGACGATCGACGCCCTCCCTGAAATGATGGGAACTTCTCTCGCCCTATTCCGCACGATCCGCTTCGACAACTTTGGGATTCGCCCAAACCTCAATCTCCCATGGTGTGACGATCTACTGTGCCATCGAATTCATCCATAAAGCAGACACAGGTAGCATTAGCCGACGCTCGTCAAGCTCTAGGATCCGATCTGCCAGCCTTTTTCGCATCGAAAGGCCTGGCTTGGGAGTGTTGCGGCAGAACCCCTCCAATCGAATGAAGTTGAACAATCGATAACGAGCCCACGACTCGTGCACGATTTCATTCCTACAAAAGAAGCGATAAGGCTGATGGAATTTGCCGCTGTCTTGCCCAGTTCGGCTTGATGCGACATAGCCGACCACTTTTGAGTTCACCTAGCATCATGTCAACGTGAAGGAATGGCGCCATGCAATTTCACGCCCCTCAGCCACAGATTAGAAGACTGCAGCCACAACGATCTGGATATTGGTACAGATGAAATATACCAGAGATCGTGAGCTCATCATCAGTGAGTTCCTGTCTTCCATCTTCTTCACTCTCACCAACGTTCATTAATTCACATTCATTTTCCAACATGCATATCACCACACTCCTTACCACAGTGTCACTTCTCTCAACAGCTTCTGCTCACGCATATCATCGCCACCATCGCCGAACGACATCAGATCCTCGTGTCTGTACCACCCTGCACAACACCGATCGTCCTGGAAATGATTATTTCCGAGTTAAAACTGTGACCTTCGAGGCCTGCGCAGCAGCTTGCACAGCAGATGTCCGCTGTGTAACAGCTCAATTTCGCAAAGACAACCAATTTTGCTATTTCAAAGAAGCCATCAGTGATCCTGTTCCGGACACCAATGTCGAGACTGTAGATTGCACGGGCAGCATCTTGCCTGTTACCACGACTACGACCACGACGACTACTACTACTTCCACGAGTAGCGCTACATCGACGACTTCCACAACTACTTCTGCTTCGACAACTTCTACCTCAACCACTGCTTCTTCGACATCTACCGCTTCCTCGACCTCTACCGCATCAGCCAGCAGTGCTGTTGCGACAACCAGTACAACTCTGGCCACTAGCACCACTACACGGGCTAGCACTACGACAACCGCGAGAATTACCACCACGACAAAGTCGAAGACTACATGCAAGACAACTCCAACCAGCAAGGCAGTATACACAACCAAGAAAGCCACAACGACGAAGTGCACAACGAAGTTCAAGACCACCACCAAGGCGAAGAAGCCTTATGCTACGACTACAAGGAGGCACTACTAAGCAGCGAACACGATCGATGGATGTGCGAGATTCAGCTTCCATCAATAATGCCGAAACCTATTTGCCGTACATGGCTTCGTATAATACAAGACTTATAGGTTGAAAATGAGAAGCCAGCGCCGCTCATCCATGGCCGGGCTAATGCCTACAATACAAGAGCTTCGCATCGGAGCTCCATTTCAAGCAGCATCCTGATTCTATGACTTTGCGTTTGCGGTTCTTCAGTTCTACAATGAGCGACGATTATGAATTTGCCTGCGTTCACGGTGCTGAGGATGTACGGTCAAGAGCATACACCTGTCGCATCCCGACCAAAGCGACGCCGCCAGACTTTCTGTCTCCGAGTATTCAAGCTATGGGCTCCTAAAACCCACGTCTAACGACAGCTGAGTTTTGCAGTGTTGAGCCCGGTGTTTGCTCATTGATGACACCGACTGCCGCCACTTACTCATCCGCCACACATGATGCATGCTCACATCAAGTAGCATCTTCTACCAGCCCTGCTCCAGGCGACACACATGTGGTTTCTTTGCTCACAGGTACTTGTCCTCGTCCATATCATCAAAAACCCAATGCTCACTCACCGCAATCCTGTCCATTTCCGTCTCCGCACGCTCAAGCGCAAGCTTCTTCATCTCCACCACAAGCTCCTTCGCCGCTTCATAGTGATCATTGGGCACCCAATTTTCTGGTCCAAAGCCGAGCAATTCTCTCGTCTCTCTCATTTGCTCTTCAGCTTCACGTTCCGAGTCGTCTAGACGCAAGCATTCTTCCTTTTCGGCTTCGGAGAAGGTCATTGGACACGGTCCGTCTGGATGGGTCGAGAACTTGTCCCAATGCTGTTTGAAGAAGACGAGAGTCGATCGAAGTGGGATGTTGTCTCCTTGCCAAGCAGCACTGGCTAGACGAAAGAGCTTTCGTCGGCCAGTAGAGCATGGGTATCTCAGCGCATCGAAGTGATTTGGGTACTTCTGAGCAGTGCGTGTAACTTATTCGTAGTGGAGCTCTCGTTCGCGAAGAATCGCCAGCTGTTCGGCTTGTTCGTCTTCGGTCATGCTTTCCATGATCACAGGCAGGCGGTGCGTTTCGAGGGCTTGTGAAACTGGGTCGCAAGAGTTGTTCAGGTCATCGGGGATGCCTGCACTCAGCAGCGCGGGAAGAACAACGCTATGCTGCCAGTCGATGATGGACGTGATTGTGCAGTCTGGAGATACAAAGATGTTGGCGGATCGTAGATCCGGGTGCCTCAATGTGGGCAGCAACAAATTGTTGTCGCCGCGCGGCAGAATGTACTCGGCGATGCTCAGATACTTCTCGAGGCTGTCGGAGTGAATGTCCGGTGACTGTGGTTTGAGATCGAAAGTCTCTCTGCGGATACGATCGAATGGCAACAGTGGACGACCTTACTTTTGCAGATATTCGATCTCTTTGTAAGCGCCGCTCTCGATGACTTGCTTTGCATCTTGGACTAGTGAAAATTAGCACTCGCCCGCTGTAACGTGGGATCATCAGCTTACATGGCCCACGATCAATCGAGATGTTGGCCCACTTCCCAAACGACAAAGATTGAGCAAGACTGGGCCCAACCACGAGTGAGTCTGGAGTCTCGCCTGCATTTGCGTCTATCGCAATGCCAGAGGTACCAGCAGGAAGGTCACGTCTGAAGAACAAACTCCCGCTGGCAGGGAATGATATCGCACTCATCAGGCACTCGAGGTCGACGAGGCTCTTGACGAATTTACGTCGCTGCCCAGAAGTCGCATCCAGCCAGATGGAAGAGACTTGCTGACCATGGCTGTATTCCATGAAAATATATTCAACGCCGGCAAGATTGTCGCTTGTTGCCGAGTAGGCGTAGACCTTCGGCACTGGCAGACCCTTACGTTGCCGCCTCGCTGGCGACTAGAAGCTGACGAGGGTTAATGAAGGCGTATGGTATGCGAGCCACAAGAGAGAAGCCGTCTCGCGTGCGAATGAGGAAAGCCCGGCTGGCAGCTCCTTCTCCAAGCTTGTCGAAGTAGACGATGTCTTTGACATCTCGCGACACCACCTCAGCGGCCAGTCTCTTGAGCTCGAGCACGTTGAAGACACGCTTACGTTCCTCGAAACGCTTCTTTGCGTTATATCTAAGTTGTCTCGTTAATCAAGAGTGGGCGACTGTAGAACGTGTGCGACTGACAACCACCTGCCAGAAGTGTACTAAAACGGTCATTCAAGATAATCGCCTGTGGCTGCCTTCTGAGCCACGAATCTCTTGATTTCTGTAGCATAAGATAAACGAGGCTTCATCCAGCCAAAACACAGTACAAACGATGTAGCACCTATTTTAGCAGTCGATCGGGCCATGGTAACGATGACTGCTTATGGGCGATTTCTGCGGATTTACCTGTGGAAATATGCCTATGAGATGAGACCGAGTCATGAGTAGGGTCTCGCCTAGGTCTTCATCGAGTCCGGGAATGAAGTTCGATTCATTGCAGAAGTGTTGTGTGACAGAAAGAGAAAGCGAGGCAGGAGGTGAAGAGGCACGGAGCGCTGAGGCTTGGCGTTCGGCGGCTCCCAACTTCAGACTCCGAACCTTCAGACATCGTCGTTCTCCTCTGCTTCACACTGCTATCCATCGCACGAGCACAGCATCTCGAAAGCTCCCATTAGCATCCACCTCGTACTCAATAGTATGAGCCATCCAATGAATCTCTCCATCCCAGGGTCCGAAGCCTCGCTCGGCCTCCACACACAGTCCGAAGCCCATGCAGCATACCATCGGCTGGCGGGGATAAGTGCCATTCAAAGAGCGTTTCGTGACGAAACAGCCTTCCACAGCATCTTCTCCTCAATTCAATCTAAATAAGTATCCACAGCGACCCGTCTTCATAGCTTAAGGTGAACCCCTCAAAGCTCTAATACTTTCCCTCCATTGAACACCACATCACCTCTCTCATCCTCTTGCTGTCATATCATAGCCTCAACCCACTAACCTCGTCCTCTACACTCTCCGTCGCCATGACGGACCCTCGCACAGGCAGCGCCTGGATCCTCCCTGCGGACAAACTGAACTCCATCTACCCCCACCTAGGCAGCATTTCCAAACTCTGGAACAAAAAATGGTCCTTCCCCGCCAGCAAATCGCTCTATCCCTTCCATGACGGCCTTTTCGAAGACTTCGCTCCCATTTTCGGATCCCTGATTTCCAAAGACATCCACGATGGCTACACAGACGTCTACACTTGTGAATTCGTACCAACCGCGGAGAGATTAGTCGCCGAAGCCGATGAGAAATTGGCAAAAGGAGAAGATAAGGAGGAGGTGATTAAGATCTACCTTCGCGCGTGCGCGGTATACCGGATAGCGAGATTCCCGTACATCAACTCAGACTTGAAGAGGGATGTTTATGCGGCGCAGAAGAAAGCATATCTGAAAGCTGCGGCGTTGTTTGAGGTTCCGATCGAAGATGTTGAGATTGAGCATACGGCCGGGATTGCAGGGAAAGACGAAGGGAATAAAGTGCCATTGTACGTTCGCGTGCCGAAAGATGCGAGCAAGGAGAAGCCAGCACCAGTGGTATTGTTAATGTGTGGGTTGGATGGACACCGCCCAGACAACACCGTGAGAAGTGATGAGTTCTTGAAGAGAGGATGGGCGAGCGTTATTGCCGGTAAGTCTGTATCAGGAAGCAAGCCTGATCGTGTGCTTCACCGAAGGCAGAGCTGACAGTGCCGAATGTATAGACATCCCTGGCACGGCCGACTGTCCTGCGTTGCGCTCTGATCCAACAAGTGCCGATCGTCTCTGGACCTCCGTCCTTGACTGGATCTCCACGCAACCTCACCTCGATTCTCGCAAAGTCCTTGTCTGGGGCCTTTCAGCGGGTGGCTACAACGCCACTCGTGTGGCTCATACTCACGCCTCCCGCATCATAGGCTCCGTAGCCCAAGGAGCGGGAACACATCACTTTTTCAGTCGAGCCTGGTTAGAGAAGGCCGCCAATCACGAATATCCTTGGACAGCTCTGCCTGCACTGCGTGAGAAGTTTGGATACGAAACTGAAGATGCGATGTTGGACAACGCGCAGAAGGAGTGGAGCTTGGTGGATAACAAGATTGTCGAGATGCAGAGCTGCAGGTTATTGATGGTGAACGGAACACACGATGGACTGATGCCGATCGAGGACAGTATGTTGATGATGGAGTACGGAAGACCGAAAGAAGGACGATTCTTCACCGGCTTACTGCACATGGGATATCCGCCCGCGAACGGTAGCGTGTACCCGTGGATGGAAGAGGTGATGAACAGTGTGCATTCGTAGACAACAGGAAATTGAGTTTCGGATCAAGGCCCGCGAGTGAGCTGCTCTCTGCAGATGAATGCTTGAGCTCAAAGCGTGGCGCTCTGTGAGTTGAATGCTATTGCAGCGGCACCAGAGTAGCATTCCACGCACATGTGTGTGCTTCCGACTGGTCTTCGTGGGATGCGAATCACATGCTGACACCACCACGCATCCTGACCTCGGCTTGCCACGTTACTTAGTGTTATGCACAGTCTGCGACACTGCAGCTACCCTGAGCTCAACTTGACGCCCAAGCGAAGCACATGAACGTCGACGGCGCTTCTCGTCCAGACTTCGTGCCTGCAGAGAGTGTGGCTCATGTGCTTCCCTGTAGGCAGGCGAGTTGACAAGTACCGTCGATCTGTATTGACTGTAGGCTTTGGTCATCTTCTGCTCTGCTGCATTCATCTCTCTTCCTCCACACTCTCCAGCTACTCAAGAAATGACTTCCACTGCACAGAGGGCTTTCAACCAACTGTCGTTGACAAGACTGCCGTGTTCCTCACCGTTGCGCTTAGGCAAGAGTGTTGCACAAACAAGAACCAGGCCTGATGCTGGTGAACGGCGACAGACGGAGCCGGTGAGATCCGACGTGGTTGGTGCCAAGAGTGGAGAGAGGTATAGTATCCCTTGGACCATGGAGATATTGCGTGAACACTATGCTCACAGCTCTTGCCCACTCCAGTCGAGACACCACTAGAGACGATCATGATCTCGGCAAACACAACAAGCATAGCTCTGAAGAGCTAGTTTGGTGGAAGGTCGCGGCGCTCGAATCGCCAGAGCTTGTTGAATCCTTCCGGAAAGAAGATGTACACCAGAGCCAGTCGGTAGGCCAGAGGTGACGAAGAACGGGACCAGGTCGTTCAGTCGTCCCAGGGCATCTTGAGAATATGGGAGCCTGAGAGTGCACCTTGATTGTAGTAATCGGTGCGCTGTTTCCTCTTCGCCTCGATCTTCTCCTCATGCCGCCTTCTCAGCTCTTCGATCTTTGCATTCTTTTTCTTTCGTCGCCGCGACTGCTGCTCTGTCACCCTTTCTGTCTCAATCAGCTTCGCATCGATGACGGTCTTCTGGTCTGACGACAACACCCAAGGCTTGTTCAAGACTCTTCTCTTCCAATCTGCGACCTTGGACCAGTGTACCGCTTCCTCATTGGTATCTTTGACCAGTCCGAGACGAAGAGCAATGAGCTGGCGAGATTGATTGTAGCTCTCCACCTTCCCTTCAGCGATGATGACTGTGCCCATGTCAACTCTCGCTTTGCCAACAATCACCACAGGAAGTCCGAAATGTGACATGACTTCAACATTGTCGAGACTTGTCTTGGTAGAGTAGACTGCTCCGTTCTGCTCCCGATATGCCACCGGCCTCTCCAACTTGACCTCAATGTTGGCGCCACTCCCGTCGTCGACAGTCATGAGAATGTATTTTCCTCCGGCCACTTGATCGATCTGACACACAAATCCGACGATTCGCACGAACTGTATGGGGTGATTCAGCCAAAACCAGACATTTTGCCCGCGAAAGCCAGGCTCTTCGCGAAGTTTGTAGACATCGGCGGCGGAGAGCTTGTTCCAGCGGAACCAGGTTGGTGAGGCATCAAAGTAGCGGGCAGCGTACTGTTGAACACCCGAGGGAGCGGTGGTCATGTCATCGTCGTACGTAGAGAGTGGAGTCGTTGTGATCGATGAGGAAAGATGTTTACAGTGTCGAGGCAGAAAGTGCGTCATCGACGGCGCTCCAAAGTGGCCATACCGCCATATCGCCTAATCCGGACTTCCGCGGCTATTCAAACTATATAAACAATTATTAAAACAAACACTAAACCACCTCTTAATCGTGCTGTATTCTCTTAATACTCGCAAAATAGCTCCCTATAC
>JAASLG010000563.1:0-19945 GCA_013365235.1 Cercospora sesami | reverse complement strand
ATTGAACACCACGAATGTCCAGATCGCCAGAACAAGTCCTGCGGGTTTTGCTGTCCAGATGGCACTTCCTAAATAAGAGATTGCCTTGCCATTGTACATCGGAGATGCAATGAAGCTATAGGGAAACGACTCCACGTATTCGAGAGGACCGAAGAAGTGGTCGCCGTGATAGATGCCCTTCCAGCCCAAGGCCCACATGGCAGAGAAGTGGATTACATTTCCGCCAATCCAGCAGCACATGGCGATAAACCGCAGAAAACTGTGTTCCATGAGAGTCGAGGACGGCTGACGACGAAGGGCGTATTCAAGACTGAGCCAGTGGTCAGCATTGTGCTGTACATGGTAGTGCAATATTTGGCAAAGTGTGGAAGAGATCTACCTCGAATCACGAACGACAGCCATCAGAAGACAGGTCAATGCCCAAGCGATGTAGGCACGTGTAGCATTGCCATCAGCAAGTTTAGTCAAGGTCTTGTTCTGACGCTCTTCTGTTGCTCAGCATGATATTTGATGCTGAGGGAATGGCATCGTTCGTGCGCACCTAGTCTCGAGACGAGACTGAGTGATCGATCGTCTCAGCATTGGAATCTGCGGTCATATTCTCAGATGTACTCACATCCAACATGCTGGCACGCACGCTATGGCAACGAACGAGACTGTCGATGAGGATTAGCTTGACGGTGCACGAGCAAGAGGAAGTTGGAGGCAGACGGACGCCAGAAAAACTGCTCGTTGAATTCAATAGCAGGCATGATGCGAGTCAATACTGCACCGGAACACCACTGAGATCCTCCATGCAGCCATCGTCGAGTACATATTTGTATGGGAGAATATTGAGAGCCTCGGGCAGGCGTCTTGGGATTCTTGGCAATCACATGTAGATGGAGACGCTCGCACTTCGCGCCATCGATTTCGCCTCGACATACCACACCTCCCACTCGCACCGCCATCCTAGCGGCATATCATAGCACCCGCAGCTTAGTCTCGGGTGTGTGTGCATCAATTTGCGGGTCTTCGTCACCCACAAGTGGATCCTTCGAGATGCATACGCTGCCGACCACGCCCAAAACGGCGAATGCAGTATACATCATCCACACGCGATCGAGGCTGCGGGCCATCGAAGCTCGGAGGGCGTGAACCTGCTCCGCAGACCCGAAGAAGCTCAGAATTGTTGTCACGTCAAGGCTCAAGCTGTGTGCCGTCTCAGCGGGGACGCCTTGTGCCACCAACGCCCGAGTCCGCGACTCCAGAGCGCTCTGTAGGACGACTTGTCCGAGCGTCAGACTGATCGCCGAGCTCAACGTGCGGAGGAAGACGTAGAATCCATACGCGCGCGGGATATCTGCGTGCGATATGGACGTCTGCAACCCCACCAAAGGCGCCTGGAACAGAGGCGAGATGCCGATGGCCACGCTCAGTTGCGACATAACCAGCCGCCACACGCTGATCTTGACTGGCAGGCCAATGAACAAGCCTGTTCCCAGCGTAAGTGCTGCTGCGGCCACGATGATCACAGTACGGACGCGCTGCGTTCGCTGGATGACGAGAGCGGCGCAGATGCCAGCAACAATTGTCGGCACCGCAATAACTAGTGTCCAGCATCCCACGGCAAAGGCATCCAAGTCGAGCACCAGGGACAGATAAACGGGAAGGTAGAATATGCACCCAATGTACGTGATGCCATGCGAGACGCACACGCCGAGGCACGCAGCGCTGGACCGCGCACGAAACAGTGCGAGTGGGACAACGGGATGGCGCACCTGGGTCTGCTCAACAGCAAATATCGCCAGAGTCGCAACACCGCCGAGCAAGAGCGTCAACGTCCTTGCCGACTGCCATGTGGTGGAGCCACCGGACTGGAGCCCCAGCAGCAGGAGCAGTGTACCACCTGTGATCAGCAGCATTCCGAGCCAGTCCACTGTGCGCAGCTTCGACCAGTCCGAGCCCTTTCCAGCTCCTTGGAAGCCCACTGCGAGCAATACGAGTGCAACTGCACGCACCGGAAGGTTGATCCAGAAACACCAGCGCCAATTGGCATACTGCGTGAGCACCCCACCCAAAAGCGGCCCAAACGCAGCCCCCATGCAGCTGGCGCCCGAATACATGGCAATGTAGAGGCCCCGCTCGCGGATGGTGAATAAATGTGCCATACTGACGTTGTTCACCACCGTGAATGCGCCCTCACCGATGCCTTGCATTGCACGCCCCATGATGAGGATCACGGAGTTGCGGGCGCAGGCCGAGATTAAGCTGCCGACGAGAAAGAGGCCTAGACCAGCAAGAAGGACACTCTTTCTTCCCAAGACCTCCGACACAGGTTCCCATACAGGCATTAGGCACGCGCATCCCAGCAGATATGACGAACCGACCCATGCATATTCTGTTGCTGTCATCGCAAAGCTGTCCGAGACGAAAGGAAGAGCGACACCGATGATCACCGAGTCCATTGATACCAGAGCCCCACCAGCGCAGATTGCCAGCATGATCATCCAAATGCGATTTTGTCCGGACTTTGGACCAGGTCTCGACGCTTTCTTTAGCCCAAGGCGGGTCATCTTGCAAGGTCTATGGCTCTCAGAGCTGTTCGTGGCCATCATATCCTTCAGAGATGTTTGGAATCCGCCACCTGAGTTGCGGCTATGTGCGCTATTGAGCACAATTTGGTCGACGTGCACAGCCTGTAACGTGCAACAAAAAGATATTGCCTGTACGGGAATGATGTGTTGCATCTCCGCTGATAACCAACCTTCAGGACATTTATACCGCATCTACGTTCTATCGCGACAACCTCTGGATCTCGGCTCACGTTGTGCGACGGATCTAGAAGACCAAGACGCTAATGCAGCGAATCTCGTCGTAACTCAAGCAAACCCATGCAATGGATCGAACGATTCTCTCGACCCTGGAGCCTCACAATATAGTGTCTAGATACGAGGCTACACATCGACTCTGCATACATTGGTTGGTGAAGCAAGCCTTACCCATCGGAGCTGACCCAGATCAAGAGACGTTGTGGATGATCTCGAACAGTGTGCCCGAGGGTTCCCGAAAATCTGCATCGTGGAGGAGACCCTTGGGCGTCTCTTCAAGCAGCCCGTCGTATGCGAGATCCTCTGCTCTGGTGACTTCCCTCACCACCTGCAAGCCATTTGCCTGATGATTTTTGTGCGCTGCTGTTCCATAGTACGCTGTTGCTTGGACGCGAGCGACTGCGCTTCCGTGAACCCCGCTCTCCAATCGCAACAATTCCTGCGTTCTCGCATGTACAAATGCTTCTAACGCGCGGTTCAGGCAATTGAACGACTCAATACTACGATGATGTGGCTTGATGTAGAGGCGTCCGGCGATCCATCGTGTCTCAAGTCGTCCATCGACTGGCTCGAAAGCGGCATCTCCAAAGAAGTTGTATTGTTTGGCTGAAAGCGGTCCGTGCATGGCACAAATCCCGACCCATTGACCTTCTTCTAGGCTATTACTGCCACTGGTTGCATTTGGTGCCACCAAAATCCAGAAGGTCGAGTGTCCGTGAGCGAGCTCAGAAGACCAGTCCTCTGTGCCTTTCAAAAACTGGGGAGCGTACAGGAGTATGCGTTCCTGGATTGCACAAATAGCTTCGACATTGATCATTGCAAATTTGCGGACCAAGGTTGCGTCCAACTGTCGAGGGACTTGGACGGCGGTGTATTGTGTCATCGAAGATGTTTCCATAATGAATGCTGCTCGGAACTGCTGATTGTGTTCTACAGGACTTCCAATACGGAGCACTTTATGTAGGCGGATGAAGGGTCCATAGCGTCTAGCGTAACACATGCATGATAGAATGTATGTACACCACAGTCGGCTCAACTGGACCACAGTGGCTGGAGAGAGTTGATACAGGCAGCGAGCATGTCCTTGCTTCGCCACTCCGGCCGTCCATGTGCACCCGAACCGGGTACGTGGGCCATGCAGCAAGTATCGTACCTGTGGAGAGGAGAAAGCAAGCCTCAGGGTCAATGATATCGGACTGTAAATATGACGGACATATGTTGTGGTTTGCTTTCTCAAGAGTCTTGAGCCCATCGCTGCACCAGAATCTGCCCGATAGCATACCAGTCGACATCGATTCTGCACCCATGCAACCAGATACCATACCATTCGACATCAATTCTGCAACCATGGGTCGTACGAACGCCGAACGAGTTGCCATCATTGGCATGTCCTGCACTCTACCAGAGAACATCAACGATGCCGATGGTCTATGGAACTATTGTGCCCTTGGTCAATGTTCAGCCTCGGGGATTCCAACCTCGAGATTCGAGAGCAAGAACTTCTATCATGAGACCCACTCCAAGAGGGGACACTTCAACATCACGGCAGGCAGTTTTCTCAGTCAGGATGTTTCAGCCTTTGATGCTCGCTTCTTCAATCTCAATGAAGCAGAATCCACAACCATGGATCCGCAGCAAAGGCTTCTGCTTGAATGTACCTATCGAGCGCTCGAAAATGCTGGGTTGGACCTCGATCAGCTGGCCGGTCGCTCAGATATTGGCGTCTTTGCTGGTGCGTCCAAAAGCGACTACGAAGACAGAATGAATCAAGATCCGTACACTTCTTCCCGATATGCAGCAACAGGCAACGCGATGACCATGTTCGCCAATCGACTATCGTACTTTTTGAATATACACGGCCCCTCAGTCACCGTCGACACAGCATGTTCGTCCAGCTTGACAGCGCTTCATCTGGCCGTACAAAGTCTCCAACGCAGAGAGTGCTCCTACGCAATCGTCGGCGGGTCCTTCTTGCAGCTCTCGCCAACTATGTTGAGCAACATGGGAAACCTTGGTACGCTGAGCAAAGACGGAAAGAGCTATTCGTTCGATCACCGAGCACAGGGCTACGGACGGGGAGAAGCCGTCAGTTGCATTGTGTTGCGAACAGAAACACAGGCAAAAATCTTAGGTGACCCGATTCGAGCCATAGTGAGGGCCACTGGCGTCAATCATGGCGGCAGGTCTCCTGGTATCACGTACCCTAACGGCAAAGCACAAGAGTCCCTCATACGCAATCTGTACCAGTCCATTGGCCTAGATCCTGCAGATACAGACTATGTCGAAGGCCATGGTATGTATCGCGCGACCTGCGGTGTTGCGAAAATGCTAAGATTGTATCCTAGGTACTGGCACTGAACGTGGTGACCCTATCGAAGCCAACGCAGTTCTTTCAGTGTTCCGCGGCGACGAGGACACTCGAAACCGGCCGCTCTACCTTGGCAGTATCAAGTCAAACTTCGGTGCGCACTAAAGTGATACTCTGTTTGCATATCAGGCTAATGAGTAATACAGGCCATTCTGAAGGAGCCAGCGGCATTCTATCAGTCATCAAGTGCGTGCTGATGCTCGAAAGGGCAATGATCCTGCCCAATGCAAACTTCGAAAACCTCAATCCAGGTATAGAGCAAGCAGGTCATCGTCTGGAAGTTCCGACTCAGTGTGTGCCTTGGCCTCGAGACGCACTTCGCAGGATATCGATCAACAATTTCGGATTTGGCGGCTCCAATGCACACGTGATCTTGGAGCAAGCTCCCAGTGTGCCAACGGCTGCAGACATTAACAACGGGGAGGATGGGACGTACTTGTTCGTCCTCTCTGCCAAAGATGATGATTGTCTGCAGTCGTGCGTGTCAGGGCTTAAGCACTATCTTCAAGAAAACGAATCATGTGGTGATGAAAGCATGTTCATGCGGCGATTGAGCTATACGCTTTGTCGCAGGCGGACTAAGTTCTCATACCAATGGAGTGCTTGTGCTTCGACGAGATCGCAACTGATCAAGCTGCTCGAAGTTCCGCCGACGCTCAATTTGGCTCCCAAGACGCGGCCGATCGCATTCGTTTTCACCGGCCAAGGATCGCAGTGGGCACGCATCGGAATGAATCTGATGCGATGGCCTGCGTACTCGGCGTCCATGCAGGAGTCCGACAAGTTCATCCGAGAAGTATTGGGAGCGCCGTGGTCATTGATAGGTACGATGCGGATTTCTCATGCATGCATACGCTGGCTGGTCTCATGATCTAGATGAGATTGCATTGCTTGCTGATGAAAGCCACATCAACTCGCCTGAGATCAGTCAACCTGCTGTGACTGCGCTCCAAATAGCATTACTCGAGGTCTTACGGACGTGGAATCTCAAGCCGTCGGCGGTGTGCGGTCACTCGAGTGGCGAAATAGCTGCTGCATATGCTGCCGGCATGATTGATTCTCAAACAGCTATTGCACTGGCCTTCTTTCGAGGAAAAGCAGCTGCTACGTTGCACACGAGTCCGGCATCACGGTCCAAAGGGGCAATGCTGGCTGTTGGAGCGCCACCGTCGGAGATCAGTCCTCTGATAGACAGTCTGACAGCGGGAGTCGCTTCGATAGCATGCTTCAACAGCCCAAGGAGCTTGACGGTCTCTGGCGATCATGCGGCAATAGTCGAGCTGGCAGAGAGACTGGATGAAAGGTCCATTTTCAATCGAATGCTCAAGTTGAATATCGCCTACCACTCGTTGCAGGTCGTACCTTGCGCGCGGCAGTATCTGAAAGACATTGAGCCGTGGCTCAATGACAAGGTTCAAGTGGAAGACGCATCTATAGCGTTCTACTCCTCTGTCACCGGCAACAAAGAGATTGGCAGCTCTGTGCGGTCCCCTTGGTACTGGACCACCAATTTGATCTGCCCTGTGCATTTTGCCAAAGCGAGCCAGGTCATGATGGAGGATCTTGCCAATGACAATCGTGGACGAGGCGTGTCTGTCATCGAGATCGGACCACATGCGACACTTTCAGGGCCGCTACGAGAGACGGCGAAGGAGACACTTCCCCAGGACTTCTCCTTCTGGTATCACCCATCCATGCGAAGGAACAACACCAGCACAGAACCGCTTTTGGCACTCGCTACATCGCTGATCAACAGCGGCGTCCGGCTGAACGAAGAGTTCTGGAAGACGATGGCCCCAATGCCCGAGAAAAGATTGCTCGTAAATCTGCCGCCTTACCCTTTCAATCATAGCCAGAGTTTCTGGCACAGCAGTAGGCTTGCCGACTCTCATGCATTTGGAGGCTCTGCCTGGAACGTCCTACTCGGTCATCGGATCACAAGTAGCGTTGGAGACTCAAGGGAGTATCGCAATGTCTTCACGCTCCAAGACATTCCTTGGCTGAAAGATCATCGTATCCATGGAGCTGTCGTTTTCCCCATGGCAGGGTATGTTTCTGCTGCTATCGAGGCTGTCGCTCTGGAAGTTACCGACAGAAAGCAAGGAGTAGAAGGCTACCGCGTCAGAGAAATGGTCATTGGGAAAGCTCTCATCTTATCTGATGACCAGGATCATGAGCTCTTCACTGTCTTGCGGCCGCGAAGATTTGGCACGAGGGTGACGAGCCGCACTGGAGACTTTGACTTCACGATTTCTTCTTGGAATAAGGCTGCGGGCTTCGTGGAACACTGCTCGGGAATTGTTTCTGTCGTGGAGAAGAAAGCGCCTAATGCCGTAGATGATGCTGCAGAAAGTTCTCGAAACCATTTTGACAATCTGCGGCATTCAATAGAAAAGAGAAGCGAAAGGATGATCGACGTCAATGCTATGTATCGGCAAGCAAAGCAACAGTGCATGGAGTACGGGCCAGCTTTTCGCTTGATGTCAAGCTTCTGGACAGGCAACGATGCTGCAAGAGGGACGATCACAACTGCAACACCGAAGGAGCCCGAAAGTCAATTGATTGTAGATCCGACAGTCCTCGACGCAGCTCTCCATGTTGGGCTATGTAATCTGAAAGGTAACCCTGGCAGATTGGCGAAACTGGTTGCACATGTGCCTACATTCGTGGAAGAGCTGTATGTCACGACTGCTGCAACTTCGATATCAGAACCCTTGGAAATATACTTCCATGACCCTCGCATGGAGGACATGGGTGGGTCAACAATTGGCAACATCAGCTGGTTTGTGGGGACCGATTGCGTTATCAGGGTTCGAGACTTGCGAATGAAGAAGATGCAGCAAGCCAGGAAGGAGCTCAGTGACACGGAAAGCATCAATCCGATGGAGTATCAGTGGCTGGAGCATCCGGATTTCTGGTCGAATGAGACTGTTGAAAGGCTTTGCGACGGACTTCCGATGCGGGGAACTGACCTTCAAGAAGAACTGGCAAAGATCGAAAGTGTGGCGCTACATTACATCAGGAAGGCACTCCAGCAGTCGTCTAAAGTACCCGGAGCGCCTCACTTGACTAAGATGAAGCAATGGATGACCACAGTCGTCGGAGAAGACAACTTGAACGGAACCGATGACAACGAAAACGACAACCTAGCAGCCATTACCTCGCCAGACACGCAATTGATATGTGGCGTAGGCCAGCAACTTCCCGGAATCCTGAGAGGAGAGGTCGATGCACTCTCAGTTCTGAAAGAGTCAGGCCTCGACAGTATCTACGAAGAAAGCAAAGTTTTCTCTCACAGCGCATCGCTCCTCGCACATACGATTTCTCAGCTAGCCTTCCACAATCCCACCATGCGAATACTAGAAATTGGAGCCGGAACAGGAGGCTTCACGAAACACATCCTTGAAGCACTGGAATCTTTGCCTCGAACTCCTAGTCGGTTCTCAGAGTATTGGTACACAGACATTTCTCCCGCATTTATTGGTGCTGCGCAAGTAAGATTCGAGAAATGGTCGGCGAAAATGAAATTCCAGACGTTGGATATTTGCTCAGAGCCATCTGTGCAAGGACTCGACGTGGGCGGATTCGACCTTGTCATTGCTGCGGATGTGATTCATGCAACGCCATCGATTCAACACTCGTTGCGGATCATTCGCAAGCTGCTCAAACCAGGCGGCACGCTGGCCCTAGTGGAGCTGTCTCGTTTCTCGCCGTTCTTCATGCCTTTTGCTACCCTGCCGGGATGGTGGTCGAGGGCAGAAGGACCAATACTCTCAAAGCAAGAATGGCATGATGAATTGGTGGAGGCTGGGCTCACGGGATGCGATGCGAATGTGGAAGATGTGGAGAGTAAGAGCACCCATTGTTTGATTTGGAGTCATGCAACACTCGAGATTCCAGATTCTCCTCTGGGCAAGACTTCTATTATCTGTGAAGACACAAACGCTGCGCTCATTTGTGAGCAAGAGCTTACTCGTCTGAGATCGACCTCTGATACAACCATCTATTCTTCTCTGGCGCAGATCACGGACACAGATATGCGGCTATCGATCGTGATCGACGAAGCATCAAAGTGCAACCTGTTGAATCCGGAACCTGGACAACTCGGGGCGATACAATACATCTGTGCCAAAGCGGAAGGCATATTGTGGGTTCTCCGATCTTCCTCGGAGGCAGCCAAGGATTCTGCTGTCGCTGGTCTGGCGTTCGGCTTCGCGAGGACAATTCGTCTGGAATATCGGCAACTCAAATTCGTCGTGCTGAATATCGTTGATACTGAGGAGCGCGATGCCATGGCCGTCGTGGGCAGAGTCTTCCAGCATATCTTCATGGACAAGCCGGGTAGACAAGAGACGGACGTTGATCTCGTATGGGGCAAGGATCGCTTGCTTTATCCTCGACTGTTGTCATGCGAGTCTGCGAGGAGCGCATTGACTGCTTCTGGTGAATCTTCATCACCACAGTTGGGAAAGTTCTGGCAAGAGAGCAGGCCGTTACAGCTCACAATGGATCGCATCGGATTGCTCGACTCCTTGCATTTTTCACAAGCTTCTCGGGGCGTTCTGCGCGATCCACTTGGAGATGACGAGGTCATAATCGAGATCAAAGCCACTGGTCTCAATTTTCGAGATGTGCTTATTGCTCTCGGCAGAGTACCCTGGACCTCTCCTGGCAAAGAGTGCAGTGGCGTTGTCGTTGCTGCAGGCTGTAAAGCGGGACTTCGTTACCATAAGGGCGACCACGTAGTCCACTTGGGTGATGGATTGTTCGCGACGCATGCACGTTGTAACACCAACACCATCGCCAAGATCCCTGATGGGGCGAGTCTTGACTTTAGCGAGGCAGCATCGATTCCGATCATTTTCTGCACGGCGTATGAATCATTGGTCTGCCGTGCGAACCTGCAGCCGAATGAGAAAGTCCTGATCCATGCGGCTGCTGGTGGCGTGGGCCAGGCTGCAATTCAGATCGCTCAGCAGCTTGGAGCGGAAATCTTTTGTACCGTTGGATCACCCGAGAAGAAGGAATTTTTGATCGATCACTGCAATATCGATCCTAGCAAGATATTCTCGAGCCGTTCCACGGACTTTGTGGAGGAACTTCAGTTTTCCAACAACGGTGGAGTAGATGTCGTGCTGAACTCTCTGTCTGGAGACCTTCTTCAGGCCAGTTGGAGATGTCTTGCACCGCTTGGAAGATTTGTCGATATTGGTAAGCGAGATGCGTTAGCTAATAGTGCGCTTGAAATGGCGCCGTTCGACAAAGGAGTTACCTACTCGGCTGTGCAGCTTGATGTGTTGATGCTGCAAATGCCAGACAAGACAAAGCAGCTGCTAGACACAGTGATGGAGAGTTTTGCGCATGGCACGTGGAAGCCTGTTCACCTTGCACAGAAGTTCTCGGTGGAGCACCTTGAGAGCGCTATGCGTCTCATGCAATCTGGAAAGCACATTGGCAAAATTGTCATAAACAACGACTGTAATGCGCGCGTCCCATTGCGCCACGCAAACGCTGCAAGTACATCTGAGATACGAAGAGATGGGACTTATCTCATCACTGGCGGCACGAATGGGCTGGCAAGCTCGCTCTCGAGATGGCTTGTCGACAAGGGAGCCAAGCATATCGTGCTGGCGTCACGAAGTGGGGATGGCCGATCGGGAAGCGCTCAAGATTTGACAGAGTATGCTCGAACCAGAGGTGCAACTGTTGCAATGGAGAAGTGTGATGTTGGATCCGAAGCCCAAGTCGCTGCTCTACTCGAACGTATCGAGGAGGAAGGGAGGCCAAAGGTGCGAGGCGTCATACATGGCGCCTTGATTCTTAAGGTGAGTCTATTCAGTTCAAGAGCCACAGTCAGATCTACGCTAATCCTTCGTCCACTCTCAGGATACTATGTTCTCGTCCTTGACAGCGGGGGATTGGAATGCTGTACTGCGACCCAAAGTGCAGGGTGTTCTGCATCTCTACCATTCCCTCCGCTCCCTCAATCTGGACTTCTTCGTATGCCTCTCATCGGTCGCCGCTGTAGTGGGGAACATCGGCCAAGCTCCATATTCTGCTGCAAATGGATTCATGGACCATTTCTGCGCATGGTGGAGCCGACAGAATGGCCAAAAAGCCATTTCGATCAGTCTTCCATCAATATCGGATGTGGGATATGTTGCTGAAGCCATTGAGGCAGGCATCACCACATTTTCGGATAAGGTCTATGCCGCGTCGTTATCCCAGGAGGCAGTGTGTAAGGTTATGGACGCCGCTCTTCAGGACAATGGTAAGAAGAGTGACAGCTGGGATCATCAAAGGAGTAACAATGTGGTCGTCGGGATCCCTCAAGTCCCCGCTCTAAAGCCCATCATTGAGGAAGTTGGACTAGCCTTTTCGGTAATGAAGCACAGCATGGACGTGTTGTCTCGAGAAGAGGACCATGGAAGCTCTGTTACCAGCTCTGATACCACGAGGCAATCTGTCGCAGCCCAGCTCTCCAATATCCTGGAGCCATCGGAGAGGGAGTCTGTAATACAAACAAATCTGCGCAAAAGAATTGCGGCCATCACGTTGAGGGATCTGGAGAACATTGCACCCGAAAGTGCCATTGCGGATCTTGGGCTGGACTCGCTTGTCACTGTGGAGTTGCACAGCTGGATCTTGAAGGAGCTGGACGCCAGAGTCACAGTCATGGAAATTATCGGATTCCAGACCTTCAAGCAGCTGGTGGATGTGGTGTGCGAGCGGTCATCTCTGATGAACAACAGTCCATGCTAACGTCGCCGAACTCTTATGACTGGAAAGAAGTACGATTATCAGAATCCAAGGTGTGACTAAAACCGACTGTTTCTCTTTACGAGGCGCACTGATCCTTCTCGCATGCTCGATATCGTCAACAATGACAAGACTCGAGGGAGCCCGACAGCTGCTTATAGAACTATTTGGTTGGATACATGAGGTTATTTCCAAGTCCTCGGTCGTGTATCGCTCCGCTGGCGGTATACTAAAGCCTCTTGTGACGATTATCTCGACGACTGCAGGAGGTCACGCTACTCCGGCCTTGTTTCAGGACCGCCGATTTGATGCGGTGTCCCAGGTGGTGCGCTCTCGACCTTTTCCATTTCCAGACGAGCGATCAACCCCTCTAATCTCTGACTTACAAGGTCAATCTTTTCAGAACTGCTCTCATGTGCTCTGACCTTATTCAATCGCAGTGCAATGACCAGGTTGCGACAGTCTTCCTGGTTCAGGTCACCGATCTCACCCAAGCTGTGGAGTACTCGAACAATATTGCGGATGTCCCGCCCATTGAGCTCAAGTGATGCTAGGATCTCGTAGACCTCATCCGGAAGTGCGGGATCCGCCAGCAGGAACTGACGCCAGACATTAAGACGAGCGACTTCAGTCAATGGTTTGTATTCCACTTTGACGTGAATTCGGTTGTAGAAAGCCTCATCGATATCATTAGCCTGGTTCGTGGTCAAGAAGATCAAGCCTCGATAGTATTCCAGTTCTCGCAGGAATACTGCCATTGTCAGTGAGATCTTGAAGTGGAAAGCACAGTACATACCAGCAACTATAGCGTTCCGCTGAAGATCATTTGCGGTCCTCTTCGACATGAGCACATCGGCTTCATCGAGAAGTACGACAGCTTTCCACCTGGAACCCAGCTCAAAAACCATGCGGATCTTTTCTTCCAACTTCGTGACGTTGCTGCTAAGGTGACCTGTGGTGATGTGATACAGAGGTTTATGCGCGCATTCCGCAACGCTTTCTTGTAACGGTCAGAAAGGTGCCTATCAGAGGCGACAATTGGCTTACCCGCAGTGAAGGTCTTCCCAAGACCTGGTGCACCATGAAGCAGGAAAATAATTCCCTGGCCTTTGTATTGAGTTTCGTTGAAGTTTAAGAGACTATCGCGATCAAACTTGGTGACGAGCGATCGGATCGTGGATTTGGTGGTGAGGTCCATTTGCAGTCTGTCAAATACCTGTTCACTCCATACGATTTCCTGTAGCTCGTGGACCATGACAGAACCCCATTGTTGCTCTGCGAAGAGGAAACAGGGTATGTGAGGCGGGCAGATGAGATACTCATCATCGCTGTACGCTGCCTTTCCATCAGAGCTGAGATCAGCGGATTGATATGAGGTGTCCACTTCAACCTCCACGTGCTCTTCTAACGACTCGCGCTCTAAGTAATCTGGCTCCAGGTATCTACTCGGCCGCGATCGGTCTCTGTAGCGTTTGGTCGCTCGCGAGAACACTTTTTCCAATCTTGGAGCGAGAAAGGAAGGTTTTTCCAATAGCTTGAGTCGCAGCATTGCTCGGGAGTCGACTATTACGCGAGCGTCGGCCTAGAGGCATAAGTCAGCACCGATATGTTCACGGGGGAGGTCATGCTCAACGCACCACCCAAATTCCAATTCCTCCCGATGCGGATCTTTGGAAGACTTTGCTGTCCAATGCCCAAAACCATCCCGTGTATGCAAGATGCACGTACTCGGCATTTTGAAAGTTTATGTACCTCTGACCGCGATCAATTAGGCGGCTTTGAATGTCTTGATGAGTCTGGATGTCCAAGTACGACATGGGGACCAGGGGCAAGTTTTCCGTCGTGATGTCCAAGAAGCCAGGGAAGGCCGGCACGTTCTTCGTGCATCGAACTATGCCGAAAGAGTCGCCGCTTTGTGCACTGTAGAGTAGAGATAGCTGCAGCACATCGCGTCCCGATGTATCGATGTCATACGCGGTAGATTCTACCACGAAACATTCTTCCCAGCCGTCTTCGTTCGCATAGACAATTTCCTTCGGTGGATACAAGGTCCAGAGGTGGCCAAAAGCGATCTTGTCCTGCTTGGTCTGTCGCTCATGCTCGATCAACGTTGATTTCATGCAATCCTCCGATCTGATGTATTGCACCAGCAGGCGGCAGTCTCTCTCAAGGACATTTTCGCGATGATCATCGTCGAGATAAGTTTGAAGCGGTTTGAGAAGAAAGAACAAAGCCTTGTATGACGAACAGGTGCATGAGCCACGGTGTAGCTTCTCAAAAACAATTGGCACGACATCAAGGTTGACAATTTTCCTGCAGTGACCGCCGAGCTTCTGCAACAACTGGCACAGAGACGGCGATTGCACTTCGAGCTGTATGCGCTGGAATCGGCCCCAGTAGTCGACGATGGTGCGTTCTAGTAGTGGATACCGGCGGAACGGAACGTTCGGGTCGTCCGTGTTGATCCGTCGCTGGAAAGCTTCCGCTGCGACCACATCATACGCTCGGCCCGAGTCATCTTTGGGTATCTGGAAGACACATTTCAGCACAGGTCGCATCGGAGTGTGCCTCTCTTGCGAAACTGGAGATTGGCTGGTGTCCTCGTGGCCCGCAGGGATGGAGCCCGATTCGAACGATCCATTTTGTGAAGCTGTATTGGGATGCGCCAAGGCAACTCCCGCAAGAATGGTGTCGTACTCGGTGTTGAGCGCGGCGGACGGGTGATCCATACTGGAGTGAAGTGCGCTTGCCGGAGCAATTCAGGAAATGGTCGGCATTATGTGTGGCCCCCAGGTTCCTGTCGAAGCGAAGTTACATTGCAACCTTCGCAGCCACACGCCTCGCTTCGCCTGCTCAGCATGAGCACGAGCTGGCGGCGTCTACATGACCTCGATGCCGTCTAGATTGGTAGGATGGAAGCTGCAGTCCCTTCCGCCGTAGCGATCTCTGCGAGGGCCTTGGTGAAAGCGCTCGCCAGGCCTTGGCAGCATGAGCTACTCAGCCTAGTGCAGTACACCTTCGGGAGCCCTTCGCAACCGGGAAGGGCATCACATTCGGTACACCGACAGCACCGATCATGGCGCTTGCGAAAGTATTCATGCATTCTTGCCGTAGTTGTGGTCATTCCTTGGCCATCTGCTGGCGAGCTGACCTCGTCCTGTCGCGTAAGAGGGGCACCGCGTTGGGCGCGACAGCTTAATGCAGACCGGTCCGCCACCCATCTATTGCCCTATCTGCCCACTTAGAATCGTCCGCAGTGTTCACCGGTACCCTGACGAGACCTACCATGCCTACGACAACGAGCAGGTCGTCTCCCGCGGCCCCAAGCAACAACCATGGCCCGCCGACCAAAACAAGCAGAGATCTTGTTGCAGCCTGCTTACGAAGGCATACCGAGGGAATGAAAAAACAGGTCGCTGGTGCAGATCCGGAACACTGGGCCAAGTTCGACGATGCCACGATCTACGGTATTTCCGAAGCGCAAGAGAAGCTGCTATTGCAGAGTGAAGTCAATAGGCTCATGCAGGCTACGGAGCTTGGTAGCCTCGTTGTGTTTGGAGGTGCCGGCGTCATGGGTTCCGGCGTCAGGACCATGTTCAGCGAAATATCGGATGTTGCGGATCAGCTTCTATGTGCTTTGATCGTCTGTCAGCATGATACGGAAACTCTCCTTCGCGAATTTTTCGAAGACCTATACACACCCAGCACCTACCGCAGGACACATTCGATCATCGTTGATAGGCTTATGCCTGAAAATCCGGAAAGACATCCTCGCAAGCTTGAGAACGACAATACCAAAACTTATCGAGCGCTAGTGGACTATATTTCTGCGCTGATTGCTCAACTCTTTACGCGCTCGATCGACTCTGGGCGTCTGCAAACCCTCTGCATGTCGACGCTTGTTAGATGGTGTGTCAAAGCCAAAATCTTAGAGATCGATGTTGTAAGCAGTTCATCAGCCTCTCTTGGAAATGCGCGCAGTGTTCACAGCAAAATTGAGTCGCTTGGGCGCTTCCAGACGCACCGTGCTCGTCGGAATGATCAAGATGACCAACAGCACCTACGTGGTCAGAGTCAGGAATCATCAAGAATGAAATTCGAGCCAGAAAACGACCGACATCGGCGCACGTACTACATGGAGACTGGCATTATGAACAAAGCCGTTCTCGCCATGATACAGCGAGTCTTGACCAATCTGAAGGGTAATAGTAACCCCCTCACCGGCACCACGTCCTCCGTTGACAAATTCGCGGTGTCGACTCTCGTGTATGGAGCTGGGTTCCGAAGTCATCCCACACTCGTCACTCAGTACAGGGATGGAGAGGTAGCTGCTTCTTCACACGGCGTCTGCTTGAGTGTATGCTTCAATGCATTAAAGATGCTTGCCGAAATCTGTCAGAGCCTCAAAAGCAGCTATCAAGTTCTCGACCCACCAGGATCTCCAGAACCGGCATGGCATTTCACCTGGCGATTGGAAGAGATAGACCAATCTTCACGTTTGAATGGCTATATTCCCTCTTCGAACCCAGATGCAGCAGTGTCCATATTATCAATGCTCATCTGCTGCAGTGCAGACATGGCGGATGACATGGCATCAATGGCTTCTCTCGCAGTCATTGATGAAAGCTTTGATGTGTCTGCACAGAGTCATGCTGACCGCAAGTACGAAGCAAAGGCGGTATTCATGACTGCGGCATACCATGCCTCGAATCCCGCATCACAGTTCATGGACCGGCGACAGGAAACGGTGCCACTGCATGAAAGTGCACTCGCTAGGGAAGATCTTCTCCACTCCCAGCATCTCAAGGCAAAGCCAGGACAACCTCTGCTGCGGGCCCCTACGATGGATCCGCAGAAATTGACCGCCATCGAGCAAGGACGGGGCGAATTGAGGGAACTGGATCGCTACATTCAAAAAGAGTGGGTCATCGACGAGGCCTCTATCAGCATTGGCTGTGGACCCTATGTCTTACCTATCCTCACTTTGTGCTTTATGCTGGTTGCGGGAGGCATGGCCGTTGGGTTCTCTGTCGGCGATCGCATCCATGGCGTGGACCCCTTCAACATCGCGACCTTCAGCTGGGTGCTTGCGGGCTTCATCATCCTTGTCGCTAAAGCCATGCTTGTTGAGAGCTGGAGTTGGAGAGACTTTTTCAAGCGCCGTTGCGTCTGTCGCAGTGTCAGTGAGCTGTCGTCGGTGACGCTGGTCTCTAGGCAACGTATCATCACATATCTCCTGCATAATGAGGCTTCGACAATTCTTCGAACGAAAGGGCCGTATAACGCTCCATTTTTGCGCAAAGAGCCAAGTGGCTTTGCGATCGATGTCAAAGCAAGCTTACGCACGCTGCTACTCAGTGGAATCGTAATGCTCAATGTTGGGACGGAGAAAGGCCCGGCCTTGGTAGCGCTCAGAGTGCGGAAGAACCTGAGATACGTTTCAATAGACTCCTGGAATTCGCCAGATCCTGAGCATCCAGATCTGGTGTGTCTTGACATACAGGATCTGCCATATCCAGACGAAGAGAGCAAAGAGAACCGAGATATGGTGTTGCAATTGACAAAGTTACGTTGGCACAACATTATCGGCGTTTACAATGCATTGGACAGAGAGTTTCGATAGCTGTGCACAAAACTCAGGTTCGCCACCGAGGAGAAGCTAGGAGTTTGTGGGCTCTGATACGATGCTACTGTTCATTCAGGTAGTCTCAACTCCAGTGGGCGAGAACAGCTAGCTTCCTGCTCCGCTCATTCACCATCCAAGAAAGCCCAGACTTGTGATGGTCTGTCACACAGCATCGCCTGACGCCAGCCGCTGCACATGCAGCCTTCGCTTAGATGTTCCAGCGACAGCAACCATCACTGTTGTCAGAAATACGTCATTCGGCTGGAGCCCAAGCCATGTCCAATCATTGATCATATCACTACTCCCACTACCACGCTGCTTCTGGAAGACAGTAGATAACTAAGGCGGTGGCAAGGCGCCCGATATCCTGTTGAGGAAATCGCCCGAGGAGCTACGAAGTACGCTAAGATGGTTCTACATTAAGAACGGAGATCATCGCCTTGAGACAAGGAACAAGATGACTATGGTAGGTGGAGAAACAGTCAATTCACTCAACCCTCCAGCATCAGGTCTGACTTGAGGGCCTCTCGTGTCTTGTCACGGGAAGAAGAGCTGGAAAAATTTCACAGCTGTGCGTTCAAGAGGTTGAAAGCAGCATCGAAATTCGACACTGGCTCCTGAAAGTCGAGTTCTGTTGCTACGAGCAATACCTCTCTAACGAGATTCGGCACTCATCACAGCCGCCTGTACACAAGCAACAAGCCCAAAAGCTGCAGCTCCCACAAACACTCCGAGCTGAGCATCATGCTTAGCCACTGCTACCCAGACTCCCACGATCAAAGACAAAATCCCGAGTATGATGGATAGCTGGAAAAGGCGTGACTTGTCAATCTCATGGTCGACCACAAGCACATTGCGTGTTTCACCCTTTGGGGAGTCTGCTCTGGCAGTGGAATCTGGCAGTCGATCGAAAAAGTCGCTGGAACCGGAAACTAGTGAAGTAGGTCTGGAAGCTTTTCTTGACCACAACGTCAAGGTGGCCGTGAAGAAGGCTCAGCTCCCGAGCAAATTGTTCGGGAGCCACGATGCGGCCTGAGATCTTGTCAACCTTGATAACTCAACCGTTTACAGTCTGCTGACGGCTGCTCAAGAGCATGCCACAGTTCGGCATATCTTGTATGGCGCTGAGCACAGGCAGAGTCGCATCTTGTCAGAGTTGGTCGCTTTCTTGTATGTAGCAACAATGGAGCAGCGGTGGCGGCGATGGACAGCGAAGCGAGAAGTGAGGCGGCGGCGATGAGGCCTGAGGCCGCAACGTATCACCCACAATTGGCAGAACAAGTTAATGAATTCACCGCCAAAAGTGCGTTGACACACATCGAATACAGCGTTGACTATTGATTGAACTTGAACAGCTGGGCACAGAACCCGAGTGCCCCGCTCTGCTCGAACGTTGTGCCGTATGCTCTCCACACTCCATCATCTCCCTCCCAGTCGCATCAGCTAAGCGCACCGCGAACAATAGATTTCTCATCGTGCCCTCGACTGTTTCATCAGAATCGGCCATGGCAGACAAGAACGGTGATGATTACACCGAGTTCCGCAGCGTACAAGAAGAGCACATTCCATACTTCACGCCAAAACAATCAACGCCAGTCGGTGCCGCACTCCTAGATCAAGAACACGGAACCTCAGAAACCACCATCAGTCCCATCTTCCGTCCCCTAATCATCCGCGGAATAACCTTCTGCAATCGCATCTTCGTCTCGCCCATGTGCATGTACAGCTGCGCGGGCGACGGCATGATGACCGACTTTCACGTAGTCCACGCCGGCCAATTCGCCTTGCGTGGCGCAGCGTTAGTAACCTTAGAAGCAACAGCCGTGCTGCCATCGGTATGCCGCTGAGTGGCTCGCCAGAGGACCAGCAGCTGACCAGCTCAGGGCCTAAATTCTGTCCAAGATGCCGGCTTATGGTCTGACGAGCACATCGCACCTGTTAAGCGCGTGGTATATTTCATCCACTCGCAATCCAAGCACGCAGCAATCCAGCTTCAACATGCAGGCCGAAAAGCGAGTATTTGCCCTCCATGGCTTGGACTGAGAACTGTACCGGAGAAGTATGGAGGTTTTCCAGATGGTGTTCTTGCGCCGACTGCAGAGTCTTGGAATGAGAATTATGCGACACCAAAGGAAATGACTGAAGAGGAAATCTGGCAAGTTATTGAAGCTTTTGGGCAAGCTGCGAAGAGGGCAGTGAAAGCTGGATGCCGGATCGTTGCTGTACATGGCGCCCATGGCTACTTGATTCATTCTTTCGCTAGTCCTGCTAGCAATAAGCGCACTGATCGGTGGGGAGGCAGTTTCGAGAATCGAATCCGTTTCGCAGTAGAGATCATTCGAAGCATCAGGCGTAATGTGCCTTCCGAGACGCTCTTGTTCT
>JAASLG010000562.1:0-18238 GCA_013365235.1 Cercospora sesami | reverse complement strand
ACCTGATTATGATTCATGTCCCAATCTGATTGTGACAGGTGCGAAAATCTAAGGAGTTCCTCTGACGAGGATCAGTTCTGGCGCAGAGTTTGAGGTTGGAGTAAAGAGTGTAGTTGCTCGGGCCCATTTTGTTTTGTCGACTCGGTTCGGTGTTTTCTTTTTTTGGGGAGGGTGCGGGGAGGAGGTTGAGATATATATTTTCCTTTTCAATCACGACTTTCAACCCGGGTTAGCTCACTGGTTGAGAGCATTCGCACAGTCCACAGCGTTGCGTCTTACACTCGAAATACCACTTCTGCCTGAGAAACTTCGAAGTTGTTCTGATGTCGATTCAAGTTCCGACCTGATTATGATTCATGTCCCAATCTGATTGTGACAGGTGCGAAAATCTAAGGAGTTCCTCTGACGAGGATCAGTTCTGGCGCAGAGTTTGAGGTTGGAGTAAAGAGTGTAGTTGCTCGGGCCCATTTTGTTTTGTCGACTCGGTTCGGTGTTTTCTTTTTTTGGGGAGGGTGCGGGGAGGAGGTTGAGATATATATTTTCCTTTTCAATCACGACTTTCAACCCGGGTTAGCTCACTGGTTGAGAGCATTCGCACAGTCCACAGCGTTGCGTCTTACACTCGAAATACCACTTCTGCCTGAGAAACTTCGAAGTTGTTCTGATGTCGATTCAAGTTCCGACCTGATTATGATTCATGTCCCAATCTGATTGTGACAGGTGCCAATCTAAGGAGTTCCTCTGACGAGGATCAGTTCGGCGCAGAGTTCGAGGCGTTGTAAAGAGTGTAGTTGCTCGGGCCCCATTTTTTTTGGTCTTTTCTTTTTGCAGGTTGGTTGAGGAGGTTATTGACTGGTATGTGTTTCTTTCTGTTGTTGCAAAGTTTTTTTTGTTGGACTCGATCTTGGTGGAGGAAATGCCAAGGCATTTTAGGGGATGGCAGCGGCGGCAGTCGTGGTTTCTGCACGACGTCGGTAGAGCCTTCTGGTGGGTGTTGTCGTTGCATTCTCTTGGTTGACATTAATGGTAGTCGCGGACCTGGCAGGAAGGAGTTCGAGGTGGCACCTGTGCTTAGAAGTCCCGTCGCCCAACACAACTGTTGTACAGTAGCTGCTCACTTGATGTTTTGACCACGCACATCTTCCAAGAACATCTCCTGTTTCCATCACTATTGATCTCGAGGTCTCAGCTGCATTTCTGAGCAGGATTGGGGCGGGATCGTATCAGAAGACAAGCACGCGACGCAGGCCCTCCATCTTCGGAATCACGTTCTAACATCGCTCTCCCTCCCGACATTTCAACACACAATGCACAAGCCCTCCATCAGGAGCAGAGTCGGGCGTTGGCTGCAGCACAAATTCGGCCGAAAACCGTGGCCAGGAGCTTTCATTTGCGATGCCCTCATAGCCGTGCCAGCCGATCTACAACCCCACAACCCAACTGCGCGCTGCGGCATCTGCTAGAACCAGCCGTACGATCCCATCCTACTTCCGTGCATCATCGCCCACGTGTTTTGCAAACAGTGCATTACGGATTGGTTCGGCCGGGGAACCAACACCTGTCCGTGCGATCAAGAGCAGTTGTTCAACACCGAACGCGCTACGATCTTCCAGGAAAGCGAACATTTGACCTTCCATAAGGACCATCTGAATATATATGACCCATTCCACGTCAGCGAACAAGAGATGAGACACCTTGGGGTTGACCCTCGATTGGCGGAAAGCTTCTCGGCTTTCCGGAAGATGATCTTGGAGCAAGACGAGGTTACTGTCCGCTACCAATGGTACATAAAACACCACATCGCAATCCAACGGCGATTGGACTTGGTGCTCTCGGAGTTCTAGAAGTACGGAGCCCCCAGCCTGGATAAGCTCGAAACGCAGGCTGTGCGAGCACTGAGCCAGGAAGTCACTACGAGATTCACGCCAATCACGCGTGCACCAAGATTTGTACAGGCAGCTGCACCTCAGCAGTCGACCTCGGGCTCCGATTCAGGTGTTGCACCAACGGTGGCTCAGTCGAATGCGGCCCTGCAGCGAAGACCAGCACGTTTCCCAGTGAGATGAATATTGTAAATGGAAGTGGGCAGTCCATGTCGCAGCTTATGGGGCCGGAGTGCCTGACGAACGTCCTTCATTTGAGTTTGGAACGCAGAAGAATGTCCAACGGCTGCGCGAAACAGCAGGAAGCTTGTATGGATTAGCTATCATTTGACAGATACATGTCACAGCAGTCGCTTACTGAGAACCATATTGCGCCATCCTTAGTTCGTGTTTTGCCTCGTTTGCAGTGCCCTTGAGCGTACTTACTCAGAAGTTCGCTCGCGCCTTTACTGGCACAATAAGGAAGCTCTGGTTTCGCGGCCTCTTCGATGCTATGCGTGATAGCCGCTCCGGTCGTCCTACCATTTTTTGATCCCGAAATCTGGAATCGTGTCTTCTTGACACTACGCGTGGCATGCTCTCTGAGCACAATTACTGTGTCAAGCATTTTACCAAAAGTCTCGGTGTCCATCTCATCTCTTTCCCGGAGCCAGACCAGGCACACCACTAAATCTCTCCTCTCTCTCCGTCTTGAAATTGATTTGCACCCAATACTGCTTGCTATCCGCATCCCACCACGTCCAATACTTCTCTTCTCTGCGATCAATATCTCTGGCTTGGATCTTGAAACCGCATGTCTCATAAGGCTCCGCCGCAACCAGCAAGTATTGGAAGGCCTTGTCCGGGGGGTCCTCCACTTTCTGCTCATACGCGCTCATGAAGCGCACTTTGGGCTCAACACCTTGTGCGATTTCTGGATACTGCAAACTGAAGAGTAGGCCCTCCTGCCGCGTGATGGGATCGCGCGTCTTGGTGACGGAATACCCGGGTCGCCCAATTTTGACAATGTTCCGCTTCACTTGTACGGCGTTTGCGCCTGTGTAGCCCTCCTCGGCCTTCTTTCCCATCTGCGCATCTTTGGCTGCACGTCGCGCGAGGTTCGTCTGATGCTTGCGACCTTGAGTGTGAGCGAGATATGAGCCATCGTTCTGGTGGACAGTCAAACAGAGACGACATTCGAAGGATCCGACGTGGTTTTTGAAGAAGTAGGGATCTTTGTCGAGATCGATGGTTTCGAGAGCGAGTTTTCGGAGGCGTTCGCGGCGGTCAGCATTGACGGCGCTTTGGGAGGCGACACCACCTCCACCGAATTTGGAGCCGGCGCGGTTTTGATAATCCATGATGGATGCTGTGATGTTGGTGTTGGAGCTGCAAGTCGGATCGAGAACGAGAACGATCTAGGATGTCGAAAAGTTGCGGCTCTTGCCGGCGCTAACAAGTAGGGTTACCGGAAAAAGCGGGGCGGGGCAGACTTCAAGTGAATCACAACTTCCGCGTTTCCTCCTCCTCTTCTCTCTCTCCACCACACGCACAATCACTATTTGCCTTGGTCAGGCTTTACCCTCTGTACATCCTCCGCCTTGCATTCAATTCAGTTCTCCCAGGGCTACGGCCCTCGAGCTACGCGCTCACCCACGTTATTCGCTTCTTTGACTCAATCGTTGTCGCACGCCCATCGGGCCACCGCAACTCTACCCGCGTTCACTCCGCCCTGAAAGGAACCAAGCACTGCACTCCTCAAAATGATGGAGCACGCAGCAATCTTTATTCCTGCCAGCCCGGCCTCATCGGCCGCTCACACTCCCATCAAATTCCGTACTCCAGCTCCCTCTCGCTCAGGTTCCATATGGATTCCAGCGACCCCACCCTTAGGCGGGTTCGAGCAGCAACAACCACCTACGTCGTACCCAATGTCCGATGATAGCTGGGCTCACCTTCTCCTTGACGATGCAAGCATAATGGTGCCACACCATCTCGATGACGACAACGGGCTGTATGATCCGACCTATGATCCAACTCATCAGACCACGAGCGAAGCTTCGACTGCCTCGACTGCTACGCCATCTATGCTGACGGAACCGATTGAGTCGACTTCTCAATATCTGGTTCGAATGTCCTGCGAATTCATCGACTCGATTAACAATCGGGACTGGGCCAACGCAGAGCGACTGGCGTGCATCGTCGATCATTCCTGCTTCACGGCGAGATTGACTGAGTTTCCTGAAGTGGATTCTTGGTGGAAGCACTTGGAGACGTACGTCTCTCTTTCTTTTCTCCTCCTGCCCGGCACCAGTGCTCCTCGCTTAATCCGCTCTCACTGCGTGTACCCCATGTGACATCCATGTTTCCGAAATCGCAAAGTTCTTTTGATCTACTCTGACCATTGTCGACAGCTACAAATTCATCCACTCCCACGCACCAAATGTCTACATCAACATCCTCGGCACGTCATGCGAGCTCGACGAATTCCTCGGCTGCGCCAACGTCTATATTAATGCCGAGGCTTCCGGTCAGCCGGGCGGAATCGCAACGCAAGGCGTGAGTCTGTTTGAATGGAAGCGCAATGACTTCACAGGCGAGTGGTTGTGTGTCAGACATACGGCATTGAAGGGAATTGAGGGAATCGTCTGAGACCTCAGCGATGAACACCTTCTGGCGATGTGGGCAAGTTGCTAGTGGTGGAGGGGGCCGTCGATGACGATTGAGTCCTGTTTGCCTCAATGTGATGGTGGAATTGAGTTATTATTGTGGAAAACGTGGCCGATTCGATTCTTGAAACTTTTGCAATGATGATCTGACATTGATCTATCTTTACGCTTTTACTGATCTCCAAATTTTAGAACAAGAGATAGCAAGGAAATATGACGAAATTTGACTGCATCTAAAATGACTACGTATCCAACTCAAATGGTATCTAATGCACCTGCCACTCATTACTATGTCTTCCAGCTCTGCTGTTGTTGACTCATTTCGCCAATAATTATGCCGAACCCGCCGTTGCTACCGACGCCCATACTACCAAACAGTTTATGATGCCAAGAAATTTATGTAAATATGTACATTGAAGCTCTCACACCATTATTCGTGTTCGTCCAAGGATATAGTCGTGTAAATCTGCACGTACTGCCTGCAGCAAAGAGAATTAGAGAATCCTACATCACGGCAACGTCTTCAAGCCATCAGAGCCCATCTCCCAGTCCCACCCTCGAGATCAGAACCGGAAGGCTTCCATCCATCATCTCCGTCATCTCTGGTTCCGAACTGAACCTCAGTGTCGTGGCTGGATGACTCTCTTGATCCATCGTCAAAAGAGAACTTCTTGACTTCTTCTGACGTGGGGTAGTGTACAGCTTTCCCTCCGCCCTGAAACTTGGGGGTGACGGATGCGTGTGTGTAAGAGTACGGAGAACCCGGGTCAAGCCGGGAACAGCGGCGGAAGTATTGACTGTGGCGGTGCGAGAGGATATGGTCTTCCTCTGCTGCGCCGGGATTCTCGACTGGGCCGCTGTCGTCATTGTTGGGCTTGTCTTCTGCTGCAGCGACAGAATCAGCTGAGCCTTTTCTTGCTCCACTGCCCGCTCTGAGCGTCTCTGGAAGCCAGTCCGGCGAGAGAGGTCTTGGCCTTGGCCTTCGAGGTGACGTTGCGGAAGCTGGACTAGCCAAGGCTTCGCTAGAGGGGTAGGCAGTGGGATCTGGAGCTCGGAGCGTAGTCGTCTTTGAAAGGTCCTCAAAGGAGGAGGCAAGGGCGGAAAGTGGACTCTTGGTTCCATATCCACCTCCCGTGCTCAGGGGCGATACTAATCGCGGACTATTGCCGGAGGGTATGAGAAAGTCTGGCGTGAGGGGCGCAGGACGTTTCTTCCTCCATATGGGCGCCATCGCGTACGCACCAGCTGGAGCCCATGCCGGTGAAGTGTTGGTTGGTGCGATGCGCGGAGAGGAGGTTTGTTGCTTAAGCTTGTTCAAAATGGTATCGCGCTCGCTTGGCGTAGGAGGTGCAGGCAAGCGAGGTGTGGAAATTGTAGATATCGACGAAACAGAGTGGATGCTGCTGGGCTTCGTGGCTGAAAGAAGAGCTTGAGGTGGCCGAGGTGGAAGAAATACTTCTGTCGTTTTAATGTCCGGTAAAAGAGACGCAGGACGTAATGCCGAGACGTAACCAGTTGGTGACCCATCCCCTGACGATGATGAAGATTTGGCTGACTGTGACGCATTGGAGGGCGTGCGTGCAGTATAGTCCGTAGGTGCCGTGCAAGTCTCGTCCAGAGATGTATCGCGCATCTCTGACCAAGCACCAGTCGATGACGGACTGAGAACTGATGCTCGGCGATCATCATCCATGGCTGTTGGAGAGGTTGCCACACTAGTAGTAGCGCCTTCGGAACCAGATACGAGTAACGCGTTGAAGCTTTCGATTTCAGCTTTCAGGTCATCCACAGTGAACGTGCTCCGTTGCAGTTCGCGCCATGTTGAAGCCCTTCTTGTAGGAGACTCGCCGTCCATTTCCAAAGGTCGGAGATTTTTGTCGTGATCCAGATCCGAAACTGTCATACCAAAGCCATTACCGGAGTTTCGGAGGTTCGTTTCAGATCCAGTGACGTTCGCCATAACGACAGGGTTGATGGTGAGTCTCGTAAGGCTAGAATGCCGTCTTCTTACGACAGACTCATTGGCGTCTAACTCTGATGCCGTACTTCTTGTATTTCCGCTGTTTGATCTGGACGCCAAGCCACCAGGAGTGGTGGCTGCGTCACTATCACCTCTGATACTCGAGCTAAACATGAATGGGAAGCTCGAGAGTCGCCTGGTGATAGGCTGGATTTGATCTGCAGAGTCGCCCTCCAGCTCATTGATCGTGTTCAAATCATCTCCAGATAGTTCGGCCGTTCCCGCAGGAGCGTCGTGGAGCTCGATGAACCCTTCTCGTGTCGTAGGACGAGACTTCTGCAATCGTCCGGTCCCTCGGCTAGAGCAGCTATCTCCCGCCAGCGGAAAATCATGGTGAGTGGCTAGTGCCTTGCCCGGCTCGACGGGAATTGGAAGCCTTTCTGCACTTCCAGTCATTTCCGGAAAGTTGGCTCGAATAGAATTCGTGCCTCCAGACCTGACTGAACCAAAGGCTCTTGCGCCTGCTAGCCAGCTATGTGTTTGTACGTTGTGCTCGGCCGTCCAAGCCCCCGAATTTCGATCGACACCGAACAAAACAGATGGCGCACCTGACGAAGTGCAATCTGGGCACCTTGCAGGTTTGAAGTAGCTGCCTGTTCTTCGTTTCCTGGACCATGCAGCCAGAAGCACCAGTAGCGCCGCAACGATACCTGCCAAGATGAATATGACACCCAAGGCGATCGCAACTTTGCGATCCCCATCATTGATGTGGTTCTTCTGGTGGATTTCCGTCGGCGTTGGCGTTGATGTTGAAGAGGTGACCGAGGTCGATGATTCTGTGGTCGACATCGACGTGCTGGATGTGGTGCTGAACGATTCCGTGCTCGTAGTAGACTCCGAGGTCATCGATGTTGACTTCTGGGTCACCGTGGGTATTGCCGTGTACGTCGTCCCGCCAATCTGATACGTGCTCGGCCATGCCACTGTCTGCAGATTCACATTCGTCGGCGTTTCTCCAGGGAACTTTTGGTTCACGAGCGCTTGTGCGGCGTTGGCGACGGAATCGATGTGATTGGTCTGTAGATCGCTCCAGAAGTCTCTTGGTTCGATGTCTCGCGGTGAAGGTATTCGCGCTTCGAGGAGGCCTTGTCGTTGCGCTTTCGCCAAAGATGTGTAAAGTACCAACAAGACACTGCAGCCTATCGATGCTCTGCAGCGCATCTTCAGACTTCACTGCCACGGACAATGAGCGTATAGAGGTCAGTTGGGCCTGTGTGGCGTGCATTGGGAAGTCAGGCGCGAAAGATGTCCAAGGTGTTGGACGTCACAAGATCTGCCATTAGAGCCCAAGGCGACCCGCAGATTGGCGGTGTTCGAAGCGGCGAACAGCATGGAGCAGACCGTTCGCTGGTCACGGCGGTTGGCCTCTGCGACTAATCTCGTCTTCACTGCTGCGCACATCCCAGTTCTGAAGACGTCCAGGTTGATTGCACACCTTCACCTGAGATGAGTGCAACTTCACCAATTTCGGAGAGATCGGTCGACGCAAGCGAGTTTTGGAGCCCTTCAGACCCTTTCTGGCGATGTCGCAGGACACAACGGGTGTGCGAGCTGCGCGGCACGTCGACCGTTGTTGCGCCATTGACGTCTATGCTGCTGTTGAAGTCGCGACCTGAAATCCGGGCTGTATGGCACCTACAGATCGTCTGCTGAGATCGAGAGCCACCAAAGGGAAAGTCGGTGGTGTCCGAGTCATGGTATCCGGCCAATCTGGGATATCCAGGAGTTTTGTGCCGCATGTCAAATATAGCTCATGATTGAAATCAGCCAAGAGCAGCACAAATTCGTCATCATAAGGCAGAGAGCAGGCCTCCTTGTTTACGCCATTAGAAAGTGCGAAGTGCTGGCTCTTGAGGAAGAAAGAAGTTTCGGAAGCTCCTTTAGTTGGGTGCCTGAGCCATACGTGCGTGCCTGAGCCGTGTGGTTGCAGTATCACAGAAGACTGAGCTTCCTGTGATCCATCTTCATCCGATCTCCGGATTCCGGAAAGAAACGATATCCTCAGTTGCCGACGACGTGTCGCGCGTGCTGCCTCTCCTGTCGGTTCATACCACGCGGCGGTGCTGCGCGCCAATCAGGGTCCCTTTCGAGAGGTCGCATTTTCGCTGCACGGCACACCACTTGCCGGAAGCGTATCTTTTGGAGCATGTCAGTGAGCCTGCCGATGATGCCAATGCACGTTTGAAGACTTGAGCCTCGACAAGGAAAGCATATCGGTGTCTGCCCCCATGCCAAGACAAGCTTAAATTGCAGCAACGACGGACCTCAGCCCTAAAGCTAGCACAACAGTCCGTAGGTTTTGACGCGACTAGTAGCACTGTCTGAACATGGGGACTACAAGATGAAGCTCATGAGCACCCAGAAGAAAAGCTATCTGTATATGTCAGCGAGCTAAGTTCTGTGTTTTGTTCTTGAAAGCAACTGACCTGTACAATCCTTTTTCGCTTTCGCGGCACTCTCTATCGAAATAGCGAAAGACAGTGAATGTCTTCCTCTCGTTTCTCAGCGCTTCTCTAATAGCGTCCACATGCGCTCCTGCGATCCCGGCAAACCAATGCGGAACAATAGTCGGAAGATGTCTACCAGAGGCAGAGAGTCCAGAATCTAATCACAGATGCGCGAGACCATAATCGCGAGCTTGGATGTGGTCAGACAAAACCCTTTCTGAGCCCTAACTTGAGCTCAGGAGAACATCAGCTAAGGCGCACTTGCAGGCGAACGAGAACCAAGCCTGGGAAGCCGCGCACCTCTTTTCTCGCCACTTCTGCCGACCATACGACCACAGTCACCTCCCCAGGCCCGATCGGTAGTTCGCCGCACCCTGTTGGCATGTATGACCCTTGGAACTTACACTGCTATTCGCCGAGGTCCTTGTAAAATGCTGGTTTTGGCGATCAAACAGTGCTCTTAGACGGGCTAGACTTGTGCACACTATCGATCGGGCCTAGGGTGGTAACTGAACCAGTCTAGGCTTTTAAACAGATTCCATTGCTATCCGATATGATCACACAATGAGACCAATACCAGCACGCTGGTAAAGGAGGGAAGGGCAATGTATATACTCCGGAGTCCTAAGCTCTAGGACTTAGACGTACTCACCCACCCTAGCCATCAACTACTCCGAATCACGACTATTGCAAGCTGTACTTGTATCAAGATGAAATTTTCAACCTCAATCCTCACTGCTGTCCTCATGGCTCTCACCTGCGCTCACGCAAGGCCCGCAGATTACAAACATGGCAACCAAGTGAGGCAAGAAAAGGGCTCACCAGACCCCGACCGTTCAGGGACGAAAAAGATTTGCACCTCGATACTCAATCGTACGCCCAGTGCTTGATTGGAATTTTAAATACTTGCTTCTAACCCGAATCTAGGGTCCTGTCATGTCGTTGGTACTGGGGATAATGAATAAGAAACTGGCCCAAGGAAACCGCGGGCAAAATTGCGTTGCCATCCTGCCTAACCGACTAGTTCAGGCTTGTCACGCTAGCATGAACAGGAACATCTACACTTCTCTATCGATAATATAAGGCATCAAATGCTCTACCGCTTGTCAAGAATTTGCTCAAATGCACCAACCCAAAGTCAACTCCCAACCGCATCTGATACAAAATGAAGTTCTCTCTTACAATCCTTCTTCCCATGCTATTGAGCTACACCTACGCCACTACGATTCCAGCAGAGCTCGGCAAACGATGTTAAGTCGGCAAGAATTGCAACGAAAGTCACCAATTCTCTCGTGAGGAAGCTCTTAAGTGGACATAGTAACGCCTACGGCACAAGGCGAGGCCAAATAGTCCGATATCGGACGTCGACTCGTCCTGCTGTGCAAAGGAGTAATCAGATCAAAGTTACTAATCACCAGATTCGAGGCCCACTGCCATTCCACTAGCCCTGCAGACAACGCTACTGTCTCCTAGCTCGCTATATCATGCAGTAGCGTGGACACACTCGCATCTCTTTGCAGCAGCGGCCAAGCGAGACGGTACCAAGAACGTTGGAGAAAACCCGCCTGGAGATTTTTCTCAGCTTGCATCGTACGATCCAGCAGCTCTATATGGTAGAGTCCTCCAGCAAGTATGCACAGCGAAATGAAATAGATTCCGGCGATTGATCATGAAATAATTCTGGAATTTCAGACACTTTGTTAGGACACCGCGACGAAACTCTGCGAATGACAACAATGCGTGCGAACGTAAGAGCATCTGACGAGCCGGAAACGACGACTGTCACGCTGTCCAACTCTCTACAATTTCCATTAAAATCTCAAAGCGGAGAAGAATATCTCATCCAGATCTCATGGCCGTTGCATTGGCAAAATGGCTGCGCGCCAGCTGACAAGGCGATACCAGTAATGTGAGTGCACTTATGACACGCAAGAGCATGCCAGGGATGCAACATCTCATCCGACTTCCATGCAGATACATCGTCGACGGCAACGCTTTGTTCTTGACGGCAACCGAAATCGCCTGGCGACGCGCTACATCTTCACGTTTTGCTGGCGGCGGCATAATTGTCGCCGTGGGATATCCTTTGGAGCCGGCAAAGCTGTACGATTTCCAGCGACGAAGTCGGGATCTCACTCCGCCGACCACGCCTCCGATTGAGGGTTTTGGGGGCGCACATCGAGTTTTGGAGTTCCTAGAAGGACCGGTCAAATCGACAGTCAGAGAGAAATTCCCGAAAATTGTGATTGGCAGAGAGGCGCTCTACGGGCACTCTTATGGAGGTCTGTTTGCGCTGTACGCTCTGTTCACTCGGCCGCATTCCTTTGAGTGCTTCATGGCTAGCAGTCCTTCGATTTGGTGGAATAGTCGATGTATATTGGATTACGCGAATAACTTCTTAGCAGAGGAGCAGGCACAAATGCTGACCGTTCTGCCATCGCTCATGATGTTTTGCGGAGGCTGGGAGCAACATCCTCCGCGGTGGAACAATGAGCCTCTGGATGATTACGAAGCGCGACAGCGGATGTGGAATGATATTCGAATGGAAGACAATATGCTGGATCTCTGTACGATGCTTGAGGACTGCAAGAGGTTGCACACTATGCAGAAGAGCGTGTATGAGCAGGAGGAGCATATGAGCGTCATGTCGTGCTCCCTTTCTCGCAGTATTACGCGCTTCTTTGAGGAATGGCCGTTGCAGAGTTCGTAGCGGCGGAGCGCCACGGTTCTTGAGAACTTCGCCTTGTAGCCAGCGTAAATGGACCCATCCACATATTAAAACACATTGCCCTTCGTCTGAGTCATTGTCTTGACGTTCACGTTCCTGATCATCGCCACCCAGAGGAAACCCAGAGCCATGAAGCCAGTGCCGGTCGCAATAAGAATAGGCTGTGCATAGACGTATGCAGCCACAATGGCATCGCGCGTTGGAGTGCCCGGCAAATAGCTGAGCTGCTGCGGCAAACTCGTGTAAATCAACGTCAGGTTTGGCAAATCCGATGCGGGCAAATTGTCCTGCAAAGATGAGCTGAAAGTATTGGTCCAGATGCCTCCACAGATAGCACTCCCGATAGACCCGCCGATGCTACCCACCACGAACAAGAATGCGAAGACCGCGGCGACATGCTGATGATCGACCGATACCAGAACTGCCAATTGGCAGCAGAGGATAAAGACGCTTCCAGCAACAGAGAAGAGGATCTCACACATGACGATATAGCCAATGTACCCGCCCGGCGTGCGGAAGTGGATCATCAGGCCCAGACCAAGGATGTAAAGTGGCACGCAAATCCATAGGATCCATTTGAAACGACCAGTCCATCGAATGAGAGCGCCAGAAACGAAGAGGGAGACAAAAGATACGACGCTGAAGATGTTGCCAATGTATCCCGCCGTAGCCACGTCCACTTCGTAGACAACCTGGAGAAATGAGGAGAAGTAACTGGCATAGCATGCGTAAGAAATCTGGTAGGTCAAGTTGAGACCACAGGCTCCAATGACGGTCCGGTCGGTGAGGATCTTGTGGTTGAGGAACGGTACTGGTGCCCAGAAGATCTCGTATACTGTGAACGAAGCGAGAAGAATGAAACCAACCACGATCATCGCGATGATGTAATCGGTGCTCCAGCCCTTTGGTGCAGTCGCGGCGAGGGTGAAGGGAAGAAGGAAGACGACCATCCCTCCTGCAAAGAGAATGACGCCCAACACTATCGTACTCATACATCAGTAATCATGCCATGCCGTGAGAGAGAGGGCCACGATGATCACCTACAATCGAATTCCACAACGACCCATCTAATAGACTGTAAGTTGATTGCCCAGTTCCTCTTCGCTCGGACCAAGGTCCCATTCTTCTCCGCCTTGCGCATGTGATGGGAGAGCAAGAAATAGACCGGCATGGCAAAGAATGGCAGAATGATCGCCCACATGCCGTAACCCCAGCGCCATGTTGAGAGATCGAGAACCTGCGCTGCGGCTTTCGAGCCCGCAAACGCAGAAATGATCGCAGGAGAGGACGTGAAAGCAAATGCCAGGCCTCGATTTCGCAAGCTGGTCACATCCGCTGCGAGAACGACCCAACTGTACGATAGACCTCCGAAGCCGACTGAGTAGAAGACCTATCCCATCATCGAAATCAGTATCATGCCGTCTTTTATTATTTGCGTGTATGATCCCAACGTACCTCTCCCGCACTATAGGTTTGAATATTCGTCGACACAGCCAATAGAACAACACCGAGCATACAGAAAACCGTCATGACGAGAAAACCTTCGGCTCGACCCCAGAGATCAAGTGCCTTGGCCATAGGGATGTAGACTGCTCCAGCCATGGAAGATGCCACGATACCGATGACAGTCAACAGCGAATGGCCAGCGAAGGAGCTAGTCGCGTATGGTGTCAAGCTGTACACTATGCTAGTCTTCATGTTGTTGACTAAGGTGAGGAACCAGATGCTAAAATTCGCCGTTAGCACTCAGTCAAACGTCGCTTGGATATTGCTGGCTCCGTATGTGTCAACACTTACAGTACCAGGATGAGGTACACCGCATTCTTGGACCAGGTCAAAGTCACGGCTTCGATTTTCTGTACACCGGGCTGCGCGTGTTCGTCTGGACGTTGAACATCGTCGTCTTTCACGCTGGCAGTCATCTCAACACCTGCTTCCTTATCGTCGGCATGAGGCTGCCCATTGTCGATCGCTGGACTGGGGCTCGAGGTCGGTATCGAACCTCCCAAGAAACCTTGTAGTCCTTTCATGATGGCCATATCTGTTGATGGTTCAAAGTATCCTGAGTTGGCTAGGGCCTCAAATAAAGAGCTTCACCTGCCCGAGAAGGATCGAAAATGCAGCGCGCAGTGAGCGACGTCGGGCCAGGCCAAGAGCACGAGAACGGCTCGCTTTGATGCATGGCACGTTGATCTACCACACCTCCCAAATTGGTGGGCTCACCGAGTGAAATAACATCCGAGCGGACTGCGGCTCACACTGCCCTCAATGTGGATCCTGTCGAGCCATGTTGTCTTGGCCGTCCAGTTATCTAATCTTATCCGATCCTGAGCGGGGCACGCTCCGATCTCGCCTTCGCTTGCAGTTCTGTTGGGGTGGGCCGAGAAGGATCTCCTAGCCGTATCCAGCTACTCATCTGCTTCGGGCATGAGCGAGCTGTGCATTCTGTTTGTGGTAGGAGAAGTGGTTCCAGCTCCGTCCGCTGTCTTGGTACGGAAGTTGAACCTATCTCGTAGTAATGGGCCTGGTGACGAAGGTTACATAAGAGAGAGGTTGGATGGCTACTTGGGAAGCTCGCTTGTTGACTTGCGTTAGGATTTCGAAGAAGGCAAGAGCATCTTTTCTGTCCAGGAAGCGACGCGATGTGCTGTGATACGATACGGCCTTCTTGTCGATACCTCTTCTGTGTTCCCTCCAGCCGCAGGCTGTCTGGTTAAGGCGGCTGTGTTCCAAATTCTCTCCAGTGTATTGGACTTCATACATCGTGTGAAGTGCCCTCGCGGTCGTCCCGTTACTTCCAATATCCGTCGGCCGCAAGATGATGTGACTTGCATCCGCATAGATGCGGTGCTGTGGAGATGCTCGCGATAGAATTCGCGAAATTGTTTCGAGCTGTTGGTGTTTCGTCCCTGATACTCGCCACATGCGCTCGCGAGTGTCCAGATTGGTCAACAGAATCACAGCTGTTATTAGTAGGGATGCAATAGAGAACTCACGCATCAGCGCGAGATGTGTTTGTAATCCTGAATCAGTAGTCTTTGTGTCTCTACCATACAATTTGCCTGACTTACTGCTCGAAGCTATATCGCAACCACTCGCCCACTGCTCTCAGACTCTCCCATCTTACCGTCTCATTCTCATCCTGCATGAGCGCCATTACCCGGGACTTGAGCCCAAATTTCTCCAACTGTGTTCGCTTCTCTGGGCACACTTTGACCAGGTTGGCAACATCACTGCAGCCGATTGCGAGCACTTGCTTGTCGTTTGCCCAGTCTTTGGACATAATCTCTGCCAGCTTCCTGCATAGAGCGCCCTTCTCTTCCTCAATAATGCGTTGCGCATTTTCCCGCCAGAAAGCCTCGTTCTTGTGTGGAGGTGACCAGCGAAGATGCCCAGAGTTGACTTCTGCGGCGTATTCGTCAAAGGTCGTCTGGGTTTTCGTGTACTCGTCGACCATATGTTTCAGACTCTCCAAATCCTCGAGCAGGTCCTCATCGGTCAAATGTCTGCCTTTGAGGTTTGTGAGCACTGCAGGCAATCTCGCGGGAAGGGCGGCAGGCATCAGTGTCGTCTTGTTAGATGAGAGCAAGTTTTTGAGCGTGCCGAGAAGTAAGCGTGTCGTCTTCTCTTTGGGCGAGATTCGGAGGAGCTGTGTGTATAGCGGCACAATGTCGTGCTCTTCGTCCAAGCCCTTCCCCACGAGCTTGCCCTCGAAGGACAGCTGCCACAGCACCATGAGGATGTGATATAGTAGCTGTAGCCCAACGCCACTGATCTTGATCGACTCTGGCATACTTCGTATGCTTGCGGCTGAGCCGCCATTGTACATTGTGCTGTCTGAGTCTTTCCCGCCTGTTGCGTTGTGCAGCACCTCCATCAAGGGGCCAAGTGTCTCTTTCCGTTGTTTCCAGAATTGCTGTCTTGACTTGGAGGTCCTCAATAGCGCGCTGTATTCCTGCACCGCGATGTCTTGGAGGTTGGAGTCGGATGTCTTGGCCAGCTCGGCGATGTAGGAGTACAGCTTCGGTAGGGCTTCGTCGATTTCGGGGTTGGACTTAGACTGTGCGACAAGAGCATGCGACAGCAAAGAGGCGAGTACGGAGGATGTGAGGAGTGGAATAGGGTCTTCGGGGTTGTTCGACTGTTTGAGGAGTGGAAGTAGTGGCTTGTATGGATGTGGGTGCTTGATGAGAGACTCGGTGAGGGCAGGGATATCTGCACAGCGATCAGCACAACTCACACGACAGACATGGCTCTGGCTCACCATCCACAATATCTCCAGTCAGGACCAGCATGTACTGGAGGATGTCTGTCCTCTTGGCCGCGCTCTCGAAGATGCTCCGAGTCTGACTCTCCCCAAGGAGCAGGGCAGTGTATGTTTGGACATCATTCTCGATGGTCTGTTTCCGCTGCTCCTTTCGCACCTTGTCGATCGCCTTGATCTTCTTGAGGTCCTCATCAGTGATGGTCTTCGCTCGCACAGCTCCCTCCCATGATATGGGCCGCGCGCGAATGTTGTTCTGCAGCGAGACAATGTATGCCGGCGGGTCTATCGACATGATGGCAGGTCGGCGGAGTATGAAAAGAGCGTGGGAGTGCGATTATTGGTATGGACAGGCAGAGCTCCGTCGTCTTTGACGTAGTTGGCGAAGCAGCCAGCGAGCTCACAGGTCGAAGGTGTGGCTGTCAGCTGGGCCGTGCATGTGGCTTGGTCCGCCATCAATCCTTTCGACATTGGCATCGTTCGATGTCACACAGACTCACCTTTTTCGTGCCCGACAAATCGCGCACTCAGCATTGGATCGCTGTACGAAGCAGTCTGTCTGAACGACGCGCTTCCTGCTTCTTCCATTCGCTACTCCTTCAACACAGACAAAACAGTCTTTTCCTGCCACTAATGCCATGAGTATCCGGCAGCTTGCTCCAGAGGCCTGGAGTGCTGAAAGCATCAATATCCTCGATTCCACGCAAGACTGAGGACCCGCCGCTCTGATGCTTTGGTACTTGCTCTCACCCATCAGAGGCACAACTCAGCCGCCTCGCCTTTCCGTCAACCATCCGGCCCGGAGAGCATTTTATCGCCATGGCAAAACGACTGCTCAGCATTGGCTATGGGTCATGCTTCTCTCCGTGGCCATAGCCATGGGTTTCTCCTATCCGACCATCTTCCTGTCGGAGAACCCAACTGCCGGACTCGCCGCTGTGCCCCATCACGTCTGGACGACGGCCAAGCCGGTAGACAATGCATCGACCAGTGTTGACATTGAGCTGCGACAAATATGGGTGCATGGCTCATACATGGACGCCCTCAATAAGGACGTGCTCAAACGCGGCCTTGCTGTACAGCAGAGACTGGTCGGGAATGAAAACCTTGGCGACATTATGCACGCTCTGGACGACAAATTGCGATCAAGTGCTGTACCCTGGGCCTTCCATTCTCCGCTGATGTACTGGAACAATTCCGCGGATCTGATTGATGCAGACGACGACATCATTGGCACCATCAACGATCAGAGATATACTTCCTCCTCGCTCAATGTGGTTCTTCGCCCAGCATCAGTCTTTGCCGGCAAGCAGTTCGACAGAACTACGCTCAAGGCCGCCGATGCACTTGTAATCACTCTGCTCAATAAAGGCGGTGGCGGAATCGGCGACAGATGGCACAACAGAATGCAGACTTTAGCAGATGGTGCTTGTCCGGAGTGTACGCTATTTCCATCGGATGGCCATGTTACACGCCATCGCGTGTACGAATTCAGCTTTACGCCACTGAGCATTTCAGAGCATCTTGCTTTGACATTGGCATATTCTGCTATGGCTATCTATGTTATCTTGAGCTTCCGCAGGATGAAGGCGTTCCACTCGCGCGGCGGCTTGGTCGTGACTGCTGTTACTCAGATGACTTGTTCCATCTTGTCCAGCTTCACCATCTGCCACATTCTACAGGTAAGCGATGAAATTTCGTCTTATTCCTTCACGCTTATCGATTTTGACATCTTGCTTCCAGATCAACTTGTCCATGATACCACAAAATGCGTATCCCTTCGTTGTGCTTGTTCTTGGGATCGAGAATATCTTCAGAATGATCAACGCTGTGCTCGCCTACCCCCCAACTATTGCAACTGAGCTCCGTATCGCCAATGCTCTGGGCGACATTGGACCCATGTCTGTGGCAGCAGCACTACAAAACGTCACGGTCCTTGGTCTGCTTTCTACTGTTGTATCTCCCGGTGTCGCAGCATTTTGCGCTTTTGCGGCGATAGCAACCCTCTTCGACGCCTTCTTCTTGCTCACCTTTTTCGTCGCTGTATTGAGCGTGGACATAAGGCGGCTTGAGCTGCAAGATGCACTAGCAGCGAGGCACAACAGACCTCGCCGAAGAAAACAGTCGCCTGCGGTGCATCATACTTGGGTAGATGCCCTTCTCCAGGGCAGGCTCCCAGTGAGCACAAGGATGGCCGGAACAGCTGTCACTACCACGTTTGTTCTGTCGTTGAACTACCACTTCTTCG
>JAASLG010000561.1:0-14748 GCA_013365235.1 Cercospora sesami | reverse complement strand
GCACAGCAATTCTGCGCCATCTTTCAGCCCCTCCTGGTTGCAGTATCTCGAGTCGTCCTTCAAGTTCTTGCCCTTGTACAACAGCTTGATTCGTCGCGCATCTGATTGCGTTGCCTTCGCAGCCTGATCTCTGACTTTCCCCACGGTGAGCTCGCCTTTGGCAATGCTGTAGGCAGGAAAGTGCACGGCGTATTCCTTCTTCTTGTTACGGAGAATCAGCACGTCCGTATCGCGCGGTGGACCCATGTCGACTTCTGTCTGTTGCTGCGCCATAGATTCAGCTTGGTGTTTCCGCAAGTCGTCGGCTGTAATGTAGCTGAAGTCGGCGTCACTGACTTTGGTGGGGCCTTGAGGCGGTGATCGAGTGAATGGCGAAAACCGGCCCAACGTGCCGCCGAAGCGCGATGCCCACGACATGGCTAGGAATAGAAATGTGGTGAATGCGAGGAATATGGACGTGTTCTCTAGCGCCGTTCGGCCGGCGACGAAGTCGAGGAAGGTGGCCGACAGCCGTTCGTAGGCGGTGGCAGGCTCCTCGGACGGGACGTGGTTTCTGAGTGAGATGCCCAGAAGGCCCTCAACCACCTTGGTCGCTTGTTCAACCGTCGCACTGAGGTTGGCGTGCAGTGGCAGCAGACTCGATAAGTTGGTTTGGATGATGGAATTGTATACGTTCTCGAGCACGCTGGAGGACGCCACGATTGCGGAAGTTGTACCAGAGTCTAGCGGGAGACGAGCAATAATATGAGGCGGGAGGGTGTGGTGCGCGATGAGGGAGTGCGTTACGTAGTGTGCTCCAACAATTGTGCGAGATCCTTGCGACAGCGACAAGCCAAATGTCCCAAGTCCTCCTTTGCGCCTCGCTAGAGATTACATGACGCTGGGGCTAGTGGGGTCTGGCTACTTGCCATACGAAGCGCCTCACGGAAGAATCGTCGCTGAGCGCGTTGTTCTCGCACTCTCGACACATGTTGGACAGATCGCCCACTGTGAGCTCGATAGACCGTGTGCATCGCATCCGGATCACACCCGGGGTCATGCAATAGTCTGCATGTGAGATGCTTTTCTTTTGACGCCGTTCCATGGATCGGAGGCCATGTCCGGAGCGTTGGGGCCTGAGGCAAGAAGAGCGCTAAATTCTTGGCGCACTCTCCAATTCTGCGACCAGCACAGAAACAGCTTCTCCCCAGTGACTGGAAGCCACGACAACCCACCCATCACCCAACGACCAAATCGCCAACATGTCGACCTTCGAGCCGGTGGTACGTTCACACGATCTCATGCGCATTGCACATGCGCGCAGAATACGGTGCTCGCGGGGCTGGGGGAATTGGATGCTAAGACGTGAATTTACAGATTGTCATTGACGGCAAGGGACACCTTCTCGGTCGTCTCGCCTCGACCGTGGCCAAGCAGCTCCTCAATGGCCAAAAGATTGTCGTTGTCCGCTGCGAGGCCCTCAACATCTCTGGCGAGTTCTTCCGCGCAAAGCGTACGTCCATCTCAGACCGCGAAATTCGACAGAATCAATCGGCAATCCTACGATCTCGCATCGGCAAACCACTAACTACCTTCCACAGTGAAGTACCAGGCTTTCATGCGCAAGCAGACTCGTTACAACGCAACCCGTGGTGGTCCATGGCACTACCGTTCGCCAGCCAAGATGTTCTGGCGCACCGTCCGTGGTATGATCCCACACAAGACCGAGCGTGGCGCCAAAGCACTTGAGCGCCTGAAGACCTTCGAGGGCATCCCACCACCATACGATCACAAGAAGCGCCAGGTCGTCCCACAGGCTCTCCGCGTTCTCCGCCTCAAGCCTGGCCGCAAGTACTGCACTGTCGGCCGTCTTGGCCACGAGTTCGGCTGGAAGTACCAGGACGTCGTCGAGCGCCTCGAGGAGAGACGCAAGGTCAAGGGACAGGCATACTACGAGAAGAAGAAGGCTGCCCGCGCCAAGCTCGCCGATGCCCAGTCGAAGGTTTCCTCCGATGTCCAGAAGCAATTGGCCTCGTACGGTTACTAGATGGAAAAGGAAAAGCATGGATTTTGGCAAGAGTTGATATAACGCAGAGGAGGCCACGGCTTCCGGCTGCTGTCTTCGCATGAGGCATACCCATACCCTCGGAGCAAGGCGTTCAGGGTGGAAGCGACGAGACTTTGTCTCCGGCACTCAGGTCGTCAGCATGAAGAGAGGATAAAACGTATCACGATTGCTTTCAATGAAAAGCTATGCCCCGAAGAGCGTTCAATTTCTTCGAGACAGTTGTCCATCTTGCATGGCACTGTACCCTTAGCATACGCTTCGATGCGTCACTGCTACTACCCGACTTTGCTTCGTGCATAACTGGGTCTTGCGCCTTTGTGCGTGTCTGTTACTTCTGGGGGATATGGCACGATTGTGTCTGCTTGCACAACTGTGCCAAAGCTGCTTTGCAGTTACCACGGCCTTCCGGTCTTGTGGCATGCGGGACTGGCAGGACTGTACTCTGCTACGGCCATGTTGCTGCTGCTTCAATAGCACGTGGCACTTGGGTCGTTGAGAGCTGGCTTTGACATCGTCTTCGATTCATGGTCTCCACTCAGACGTCTTCTTGAGCGCATACCGTTCATGCCTCCTTTCTCGTGTGCCGTGGCACTGCACTCTTGGCCCAGCATTGCTGGTGTGGCCATGTGATTCTTTCAATCCCCTGCATGCCCTGTATTGTTGTCCTTGTATATCGCCTGACTCGTGCATCGTAGTTTACGTCTTGATCCCATGGCCGGATACTCATCTGTTTCCTGACCCTTTCGATTCTCACGAACGGCATGTCAGCATCTCGACGGAGCCACTGTAGATCGCGGGCAAGCCTGAAGCTCCAAGCTCTATGCGGAGACGGGAGATGATGTGCTCAGCTCGCCATCTTGCTGGTGTAGGCACACCACTTTAAGAAAATGTGATAACCGCGCTCATGCTTTACGAGAGCATGAGTGTCGTGAAACTCTCCTTGTTGACGGAGAGCGGTTGTCAAAGCAGCTGTGCAAATCGGTGGCCGTTTGATGAAGACGATCATCCCTGCAGCTTTGTTGAGTCTTGGGAGGCGACACAAGCTCCCGCACGCATTTCCGAGACACGTGGAATTTAGCAACCCAGATCTCAATTTACCGGCATCAAATAGAGCAGTGTTTGCAACGAACGGATGTTGATTCGGAGTGATGATCAGTTTGTATTGGCAGAACATGTAACGTGGTGTCTGTATAGAAAGAACAGAGTTGTGCTAGCTCGAGAAGGTACTGCGGGCGCACACGACAGCCGGGCGTTACGGAAGAGAAAGGGTTTCTTGCAGCACCGAATCCGAAACGCAGCAGGTTGAGGATCGGTCCAAGTTCCTGTGGTTTTCGTGCCTGGTCCTCACAAGAGCAAACGCTGGGCGGTTTGGGGGCCGTTGACCGCTTGTCTGCGGGGAACAACAAGGCGACAGGTCCGCTGCCTGCATAGACAGAACAGGTAGGTACAGTGTAGGTGAGGTTAGCAAGTGAGGTCGATGATACTCTGAACAATTGTTATCTCTTGTGCTGGATTGATCGCAAATGTGAGGCTGCAAGGGGTGGATCAAGCCTTTTTGCTAAAGTATGGCTTAACTCTGCTGCGGGTGCAAGTTGGACAAGATCATTGTTTGCACACGCTGAGAAACACGGAACTCGTAGGAAAACTATTCTGCTTCCCGCAAGAATGACGGCCAAGGCAGTGGTCGTTGTGAGGAAGTTTTTCGTTCGAGCAAGTCGTCGTTTGAGGAAGTGACGGAGCGCTGGCTGGCTGCGCTTTCCTGCTGGCTGGTCACGGTCACGCTCCCGCAGCGCACGGGCCGCTTCCCGCTAGTGCCTTTTCGCTCGCGACCGCAATTCATAAGGCGCGAGCAAATCCTCGCGCGCGAAAGTGCAAGCAACGGAAAGCTCTGCTGCGACCGCCGAAGATTGGCGTTCGCTGCGCACACCACATGCCTCCGCGCTCTGCACCTCCGCCCATCCACCCACCCACACGCTCCTTGGTGCAAATGGACTAGGCATCTCGATGGACGCCTTCCACTTTGTTCTTGTCTTTTTGCATTCGATGGGCGTTGTTGGTTCATGATCTGAGCCGCGTTTGCTAATACGAAGATGACGACTTCACGGTAAGCATGATGCATGTCACTCATATCGCACTAGCGACTCCGCACGTGACATTGGTATCCACCTCCACCACGTCCTGTACTGATCGTGCGCGACAGACTCGACCGCTTGGTCGTCCTTTTGGAGACTGGCTCCACACAATTAATTCGAAATACTGCCGCGCAGCAGCTGGCAGACGTTCAGAAGAACCATCCTGATGAACTATTCAACCTCCTTACGCGTGTTGTGCCTTATCTCAGATCACCATCATGGGATACGAGGACTGCTGCTGCACGCGCCATTGGCGGCATCGTCGAGCATGCGGAGAAGTATGACCCCAACGCCACGCTGGACGATGCTGGAAACGATATCAAAGCAGATGGCGTCGAAGATGTCAAAAAGGAAGACGCGGCGATCTCCAATTCTGCTGAGCAACTTGCACTGGCCACTCTGGATGTGGAAGCCATCCTGACGTATGGCAAAGAATTGCTCGGAAGTGCGGGCAAGCAATATGATTTCAAGCTCGCCGGACTCAACGCCACGCAACGACTCGCCGCACAAAAGAAGACCCTGGTCAAGCGTCTCGGTCTGGGTGGTGAGTATACCGAAGATGATCTGGTGAGCGAAAAGGACATCGCGATACGATCGAATCTGGCTACACCTGCGCTGCCACGACTGGATACTGAAGGCAGCAAGAATGGCAGCGATGATGCAGTCATGAAATCGCCGGAAGATGCAACACCTCAAACTCCTGCTGCTGGTGAGATGAGCAAGCGACAACTCAACATGCTCAAGCGACGCCGCAAGGAGGAGCTGAAGCGTGATAACAAGAAATTTAAGTACGACTTTGCTGTCAGACGTGGTAGTACCAGCATGGCACCTACACCTGCAGATGAGATCAAACAAGAGATCAAACAGGAACCTGACACTAATGGACACGGCGACTACTTCTCACTGGATCGCAAAGGTGGCGACGATGATTCCAAAGTTGTCTCGGAGTTCAAAGGCGCGCCGATCGCGGAGAAGTCTACCTTGGTCAGTGATGCAGAGGAAGAAGGCAACGAATGGCCTTTCGAGCGGCTGTGTGAGTTCTTGAGCGTCGATCTCTTCGATCCAGCTTGGGAGATTCGCCATGGTGCTGCCATGGGCCTGCGTGAGATTGTACGTGTCCACGGCGCAGGTGCTGGCCGGCGCGCACACAAGACGAAGGAAGAGAACGAGAAGCTCAATTGCGCCTGGCTGGACGATCTCGCCTGCCGGATATGCTGTGTTTTCATGCTGGATCGTTTCGCTGACTACGTCTCTGACAATGCTGTCGCACCGATTCGAGAAACTGCTGGACAGGTCTTGGGTGCACTTCTTCAATTCCTGCCAGCGTCTTCCGTGCACGAAATCAACCGGATATTGTATCGCTTGGTGATGCAAAAGGACCTTAAAGTGTCGAGAAGAATTTGGCACGCGTGTCATGGTGGCATGATAGGAATGCGCTACCTCGTCGCCGTGCGCACGGATCTTCTCTTCAAAGACCGTTCACTGATGGACGGTGTTCTCGAATGTGTCATCAAAGGCTTGGGGGACCAGGACGACGATGTGCGTGCTGTCAGCGCCGCAACACTCATTCCCGTCGCCAAGGAGTTCGTCAACGTCCGATCTGATGAGCTCGGTCACCTTATTGGAGTGGTATGGGAGTGCTTGTCGAGTCTGTCCGATGACCTGAGTGCTAGTACCGGTTCGGTCATGGATCTCCTCGCCAAGCTTTGCAGCTTCCCAGAAGTGTTGTCAGCTATGAAGGAGAATGCAGCAGCAGATCCTCTGCAGTCTTTCGATGAGCTGGTACCTAGACTGTATCCGTTCCTGCGACACACGATCACGAGTGTGCGGTCCGCTGTGCTGCGCGCACTGCTTACATTCATCAACATCGATGGCACTGACACCAAAGGCTGGATAAATGGCAAAGCACTTCGTCTGGTCTATCAGAACTTGCTCGTCGAGCGGAACGACGGAGTACTGAAATTGTCACTTGAAGTATGGAACGCTCTCGCCGATGCTTTGGCGCTGAAGGCTCCAAATGCTTTCCAGCAGGAGTTCGAACCGCACGCAGTTCCTCTTCTGGCTTTGACGACACATCCCATCGGTATCAGCAGACATCCCATTCCTATGGACGCCACGCTATTCATCAAACCTTCTGGCCAGACCTACGCGCCTCTCTCCAGCGCTCGCAGACCATCGCCTGTGAATGGATCGGAACCTGCGAAGAAGCGACGCAAATCTGACAAGAAGGAGAGCTCGCTGCCACCGGCACCAGCTACCACAACGCACAATATCGATGCAGCGATCATGCAAGGCGACATTGACCTGGTCGGAGCCGATGTAATGATCAGAAGCCGCATCTTCGCCACCCGTGCACTTGGCAAAGCGATATCGTTATGGCCGGCTGATCAGCGACACGCCTACTTCGGACCAAAGCTCTTGCCAAGTCTCAAATCCTCCTACGGCTCTACTCAGCTGTTTACGGCAATGGCATTTGAAGGATACGCAACCACGACAACGGAACACGAACAACTTTCTTCTGATGCGTGCGTGGAACTGCGTAGCCTTGTCGAAGAAGAACGACCTGGCTGGTACAGCGATCTTAGCAGCTACTTGCGCATCGCTCGTGCACAATGCCAGCAACTGCTCAACGCGTTCGAGAAGGAAGCTCATGTTCCCGGATCGAAACTCCCAATCATGCCAGTGATTTGTCAGGGAGAGCCTGAGGCCGGTAAGAATGCCTTCGGAATTGCTGATGCTGAGCGAGTCGTTACGGTAGAGTACGATCGCCTGGACAGAGGGCTACCGAAAATGCAACGCATGGCCGCCGCTGAGGCTCTGGGCACTGCGAAGATTGACGCAGAGACCGCAATCTCAGATGCGCAAACTGCGAGAGCGCAAGCCGATTTGCGCATCCGTTCATCAGCAGCGGCTGCACTGATCGCGTTCCAAGCAATTCCAAAGAAGCCCCAGTTCACCATCAAAGCTGTAATGGACAGTGTGAAGGAGGAAGAGAACCTTGACCTGCAACACAGGACGGCGTCTGCAGTCGCAGATCTCATTGCACAACTAGTTGCCAACGAGCGACACAAGGTAGTCGAGAAGGTCGTTGGCAACTTGGTCAAATTCTGCTGCATGGAGACTGGCGAGACACCCGAGTTCCATCCCAACGCGGACAAAGAGGTCGGCATTCTCTCACTACAGAAGGACGAGGACATCCAAGACCGTCCTGATGCTGCCAAATACGAGCGCGAGGTCAAGGCTGCGCGTATCACACGACGAGGTGCCAAGGATGCCCTCGAGCAGTTGTGCATCAAGTTCGGCGCCGAGATCTTCCAGAAGGTCCCGCGACTGCAAGGTCTGATTGAAGGCCCGGTGCAACATTGCTTCACAAACGACCTGCCAGCCGACATCACAGATCCGGACACTACGATCGGCCAGGAGGCGGTCGATGCTATGTCAACGTTGAGGGCATTGGTGGCGACTCTTGATCCTGCGCTTCATCCTTGGGTGCTGTCACTGCTACCCTTCATTGCTCGTGCGTTGCAGAGCAAGCTCGCAGTTCTGCGTTATACCGCAGCTAAGTGCTTTGCGAGTGTCTGCAGCGTCATTACAGTCCAAGGCTTCACGATGTTAGTCGAGCAGGTCATTCCTCCAATCAACAATGCCCACGAAGTCGTACAGCGACAGGGTGCTATCGAATGCATCTACCACCTCATTCAAGTCATGGGAGACGGGATCTTGCCATATGTCATCTTCCTTCTGGTGCCAGTACTGGGACGCATGAGCGATTCTGATCCAGGAGTACGATTGATCGCCACTACCGCATTTGCGACACTCGTCAAACTTGTCCCTCTTGAAGCTGGTATTCCTGACCCGGAGGGCCTTCCAAAGTCATTGCTCGAAGGACGAGAGCGGGAGCGCAAGTTCATCTCACAGATGCTGGACCCGAAGAAAGTCGAGCCATTCTCTATTCCTGTTGCGATCAAGGCCGAGCTGCGTTCGTATCAGCAAGAAGGTGTCAATTGGCTGGCCTTCCTCAACAGATACAATCTTCATGGCGTACTGTGTGATGACATGGGTCTCGGCAAGACGCTGCAGACTCTCTGTATCGTGGCCTCTGATCACCACATGCGAGCTGAAGAATTTGCAAAGACACAAGCACCCGATCAGCGTCGTTTGCCATCTATTATCATCTGCCCGCCGACATTGACTGGACACTGGAAGCAGGAAATTCGCACATATGCACCTTTCCTGACAGCAGTGGCTTACGCCGGCCCGCCACTCGAGCGTGGCAAGGTACGCGATCAGCTGGGCACCGCGGATATCGTCATCACATCCTACGAGATCGCGCGCAATGATGTCGAGGTCCTGTTACCGATTGCTTGGAATTACTGTGTGCTCGATGAAGGACATCTCATCAAGAACCCTAAGGCCAAGGTCACGCAAGCAGTGAAGCGCCTAATGAGCAACCACCGTCTGATCCTGTCGGGGACACCAATTCAAAACAATGTGCTCGAATTGTGGTCACTATTCGATTTCCTCATGCCCGGCTTCCTCGGAACGGAGAAGGTCTTCCAAGATCGTTTCGCGAAACCGATCGCAGCGAGTCGTTTTGCCAAGTCCTCGTCCAAAGAACAAGAAGCTGGTGCGCTCGCTATCGAGTCGCTTCACAAGCAGGTCTTGCCATTCTTGCTGCGGCGACTCAAAGAGGAAGTGCTCAACGACTTGCCACCAAAGATCTTGCAGAACTACTATTGCGACTTGTCAGATTTGCAGAAGAAGTTGTTCGATGATTTCACAAAGAAAGAGTCGAAGACTTTGCAGGCGATGGCCGGTAGCGTTGACAAGGAAGCGAAGCAGCACATTTTCCAAGCTCTACAGTACATGCGAAAACTCTGCAACTCTCCAGCCATGGTTGTGAAGGAAGATCACAAACAGTACGGTGCAATCCAGGACATGCTCGCAAAGCAAGGATCTACCTTGAAAGACCCCAAGCACGCCCCGAAGCTGACTGCTCTGCGCGACTTATTACTTGACTGCGGTATCGGAGTGGACTCCACCAATGATGGCGGCGTGCCGTCTGCCGATCAGGCAGTGTCTCAGCATCGCGTCCTGATCTTCTGTCAAATGAAGGAGATGCTGGATATGGTTGAGGGCACCGTCCTGAAGAAGATGTTGCCAAGCGCCACCTTCGCGCGCCTAGACGGTTCTGTCGAGGCCTCGAAACGTCAAGACATTGTCAACCGTTTCAACTCTGACCCATCGATCGACTGCCTCTTGCTGACCACCAGTGTCGGAGGTCTCGGCCTCAATCTGACAGGAGCTGATACTGTCATCTTCGTGGAGCACGACTGGAATCCACAAAAGGATTTGCAGGCTATGGACAGGGCTCATCGTATAGGACAGAAGAAGGTCGTCAATGTGTATCGCCTCATAACGAGAGGTACGCTTGAGGAGAAGATTCTCAATCTTCAGCGGTTTAAGATCGATGTTGCATCGACTGTTGTTAATCAACAGAACGCAGGCTTGGGCACGATGGAAACGGACCAGATTCTCGACTTGTTCAACCTGGGCGAGACGGATCCGAATCTTGCAATCAGTGATAAGCCTGAAGCGAACGGCGTCGATGAGTCGAATGCTGTTGATGCGGAAGGCAATATGCGCGAGAAGGGCAAGAAGGGTATTTTGGATGAGCTCAGTGAGCTCTGGGATGATAAGCAGTATGAAGAGGAGTTCAATCTCGATGGGTTCTTGAAGACGATGAAAGCATGAAAAATGGGCGCGATTGATACGGAATTGTAGCTGTAGTATAGCATGGCGTTGGTCTGGAAATGCGACGAACAGGGAAGCGGAACGGAAATGGAAATACTGAAGAGCGAGGCGTAGGGTGGGTGCGCACCACCAACTGGAAATGCATGCATGAAAAGGAACGGTATGGACATGTATCAGTATCGCGTAGGATGGACCATCAACGGCAATACGGTCGTGCGATGAAGCTGGTTGTTTTCAATTTGAACTTCAGCTATACAATGTGGAGCTAACACAACGCTAGAAGGAATGACGGCCGATGCTCATCTTCCGTCCACTCTACCACTCGGACAGCAGGCTCAAGCGTCGAATCGATCCCGACGTCGAGCTTGAAATCCATGCGCGCGGTGAATGATCTACGCCTGCCAGTTCCTGCCTCCAGATCCGAAGCCTCCGCCAAAGCCGCCATCAAATGGTGCGCCGCACTGGCTTTGGTCTTGTTCACGGTAGCATGCTGCGTCTCGGAGACTGCAGACGCAGGAATTATCGTCGGAGCTGAGTGGTAGATATGTTAGCGACGTCTTCGATGACACCGACTGGCCGACACAGTCTCGCTCATGTCGAGCAAAGCAGGAACCAATACTGGACATGGAGCGCGAAGGCTGATAAACTTACTTGACCTTCTGGTACGCATAACCGCGGACGCATTGCTGATCACAGACGGTAGTCTGTCTGACACAGTTGGGGCCTCCGCCTTCGATCTGGACACAGCCTTGCGCTGCTTCTGGTTTGCCTTGCCATTGTTGGGTTTGGCAGTTGAGGAAGCCTTGGTAGTCGCATTGACCTCCGTAGAGGGTCTGGCCTCCCGGGAAGAACTGGGCGGTGCTGGAGGCCACGAGGGCTGCTGCGGCTAGGAGGACTTTGTACATTGTGGTGATGATGATGTATATGTGGGAGTTTGGGTTTGGGTTTGAGGTGCGAGTGAACGTACAGGTGGATTGGTGAAGTCGATGGATGAGTTTAGTGATCTGGTCGTGCGCGCAGCGGTGTTATATAGTGGGCGAGATCATTCAACTTCCTCGTCCATGATGAACGTGCACTCACCACGGACACTGGCGGTAGCCTCTTGGTACCGATCAGATGGCTACTTTCATCTTGGCTTTTCCCGCCTCGTTTGATTTCACTGCCGCACTGATGCCAATTTTGGAAAACGCGTGGGAACCGGGTTATCAGAGTTCGCTGTACGTGAACCTGGGAAGTGGAAAGTAGGCATGCGGCTCCTTCCCATTGCTCGAAAGTTTCTAGGTTGAACCACGCCTCCTTGTGATGGACGGGTGGTGCACGTTTCGAATGGTACAGGTATGTACGTCGAATCGTACCAGTTCTTGCCCATGCGATTCTCACGAAAAAATAGGCCTGATGATTGCGCGTTTCTAGCATCGGTATAGCCTGCTTCCTAGTCGGGCTGCGCCGCACGTTAGGGATGATTGCAAGGATACCGCGGGTCGTGTCAGAACTCAGAAGTCAGAAGCACTGACAATTTTCCAGAAGTAGAATTGGCATGATGTTTTATCTCTCTCCGAGGCGGCCCGTTCGACATCAATGGCAAAGCAGTTCATCTTCATTCCTTACTTGTGCCACAAGGGTTTCCTTCGAATAGGCGGGGAAGTGTGTCCTAACTTTCTCACCCCACCCCGGCGTTCTGTTCGCAATAACACGGATGGAGATTGAGTCTTTGATGTGGTGGTTCCCTGTACGAGTTGTCACACACTGCTCGCGTAGGGTATGATGCTTTCTTAGGGCTTAGGCCGTGGCCGTGTATAAGCAAGCTTTTGCTGGTAAGATTAGACCATGGGAGCCGCAGAGGTCAAGGTAAGAAAAATGCGCAGCTGGCCAAGGCTTGGGTCGTGTGATGGGCTGACGTCGGTCGTCTGCCTAGCAGTTTATTGGTTATCGAGAAGGCGTGGTGTGTGGTGAAGCGTGCCTCCATCTTCTCTTCCCAGGTTTTGCATGTGATTTCGTTGTCCGACGTCAGAAAGCACGACTGTCCCAAAGTGGTCCTCCATGCGATTTATCGGCGGCTTTCGCCATACGACGCTCAAGTCAGGTCCGGAGGTATGTGACAGACACAGCTCACGAAGCTGGTTTTTTTGCTGCGATCGGCTGCGGGAATGTCATCACTGCCGTCAGCTGCAACAAATCAGTGCAGGCATGCCGAAGCAGAGAATAGAAGCACTTCCACGCCCATCAACGTGATCCCGCCTCAGATGCGACCGATAATGCAAACCGAAGCTCCGACTCGTCCAAGTCTTCACTCACCGATCTTTGTGCCTCTCACTACCCACAACGGATCCCTCCTCCCGCTTCCTATCCCCATCATCTTCATAAATCCCTTCAAACCCTCGTCTCCTGCTCCCTGTCCCTCGGTACCAGCATCTCGTATAACCCCATCACTCAACTCCACAATCTCGATATCCTGCCACCCTGCGAAGAACAGGAAGTCCCCCACCATCTGCAATCTCTCCTCCTCGTCAACTCTCAACCACCTTCCAATGGCCTTGGTAGGAAAGCACCTATTGCTGATGACCAAATGCACCCTCCCTCCAGGCTGCGTAATCTTCTTTAAGCTCTCGAGCACCTCAACAGGTTTAGTCAAGTAGTCAGTGGAGACAACATTCGTCGCCGCGTCAAACTTCGCGCTGGCCCCAATTCCTCCCTCTTCCAGCACCTCGCTCAGATCCGCCTTCTCATTCAAGTCACCCACAGCCCAACCTCCATTCAGCACTTTGTTTGCCTCCAGTTCCCTCTTATTCATTCCCAATCCAACAACTTCCACCTCACCTTTCTGCGCCGCACTTTCCATTTGCTCCGGATAATGCGAAATCCAGCTACTACAGAAATCCAGAATCCTCGAACCAGGTGCCGTAGGTAATACCGTAGCGTAATACTCTCTTAATGTCGCAATTGCAGCATCATCGATATGCGTGACGAATCGAGGCGCAGAGTAGAAGGATGGATCCGGAGAATTATCCTGACGGCGAAAGTCTTGAGCTGTATAGGGCCAGGTTTTGTGGCGGGGTGTATACGAGCGGACGGGCCAGGAGGCTTGTTGTGAGGACATGTTTACTATAGATGAAGAAGGTGCTGTTGGTCCTCGTTGTGAAGAGATGAATCGAGTTGTCAAGGTGGCGAAGAAGAAGCCTGTGAGACCTGCGGCGAGAGGAAGTGGCCGGATGCGAGTGGGCATTACTTGCATTGGATGAAGACGTGTCGAAATGAAGGCTTATGTGTCAACGTGATATTTGCAGTGCATTGTTTCTGGAATCTGCGAGTTAAGATGATCGCAGTCACAATCATCAAGCAGCACCTTCCAAGGTTGTCAACGTCAACGATGCCGGGTTGGACTGGTCCTGCATGAAGGACACGGTTACGTCCGCTAGCGTCCGTGAAATATCCTCCACTTAGCTTGAAATGCAAGTCTGGAGAATAAGCTGTAGCTCAGGACTTCGTGCTCACAAGCACCGAGTCGCATGATCCCCTTCTTCCTTTCTATATCAGTTGGTCTATGGATGCGATACGAGCGCATTTAAATCTCCTTGACGCGCATCATCTTTCTCTCGCCTCCAATTTCCGTCTCTACCATTTCGATTCCGCTCAAGCTCGGATACCTTTTACTGAAGCTGTCTACATCGTTAGGCGAGGTGGGTAACAGCTCTATCAGGTTCGAAGGCGCTTGCGTATTGGAATGCGATTGAGATGCACTGCTGCCGGCTGGAGGGTAGTCCGGCACGCCTTCCAGGTCCTTGGCGAGTAGAGCTGCGAGGCCGCTAGGCTTGCTGGGAGGCGTCTTCTCCTGTTCTGGAGATTGTGGAGGTGGCCATTGCACTGGTCCCCCGGTTCGAAGCGCTTTCGGTTTGGGAGGTGCATTGGGTCTCGACACGACTCTCTGGAGTGGGGCTTGCTCTACGGGCGCTGAAGCTGGTGGAGGGGTGTAGCTTGGAGTAGGAACCTCTGTCGCCTGCTGTCTCGTCTTCGGGTAAGGATTATTCGATGTGTTCGGATTGACGCCTGTTGGCTTCTGCGATATGATGGGAGGTTTGAATCCGCTCTGCAGTGGCTGCTGTACTTGAGCAGGCCGCGGCGGTTGAGGTGGCGGATCGGAGTCAGTGTATCGCCCATACCCTTCAGCTGTTCTTCGTGGCGCGGGAGATTGGCGGCCATCGTCAAGAAGCGACTGCACACGTTGCTGAATAGTGCTCGCTCGGGTCGGGGCTGTCGCGCCACTTGGTTGCGCTGCAACACGAGACCTGTACTCCTCGGCAGCTGCAGCCACGCGATTCTCTTCCTCGATCAGCCTCCGGCGTTCGAGCTCTCGTCTGACTTCCGGCGGCAGTTCTTCTTCCTCCTCGTGATCCGAGTGTCGACTTGGCGTAGCCTCAGAACCAGTGATGGGAGACAAGAGCACTGGCTCCTGTTCACGTTCTCGTGCTTCGGGTGTCATCGGACCCTGCTTCTCACTACTTTCGAATCGCTTGAACGCATCGCCAAACCGGCCAGCAAACATGTTCTTGGCATTGCTGCCAATCTGCCCAAGACTAGACTTTTTTTTGTGATGCCCTTTGGATGACTTCTCGCTCTGCTCGGTGTTGCGCAGATAATCCATGTCATCATTAATGACTGCCTCCTCCATTTCAGGCTCGCGCGTCTGCGAAGGCTGTCGACTGTGCCGTCTGATCTCCAAGGAAGGTCGTTTGCGCTGCTGCTCTTGCTCCTTCAGGAAGTCCATGTTCGAGCTCACATACATGCTCGAGGGCCTCGATCTGTTGCTCAGAGATTTGG